>CAUYQU010041013.1:0-133714 GCA_963574635.1 Cheracebus regulus | reverse complement strand
TCTCTCTTTCATTCTTTTTTTTTTCTTTCTTTTGCTGTTTCTCCTTTTCTCTCTTTTTCTAAAATCTCTTCCTCTTTCTCTTTCATTCTTTTTTCTTTCTTTTGCTGTTTCTTTCTCCTTTTCTCTCTTTTTCTAAAATCTCTTCTTTCTTTCTCTTTCATTCTTTTTATTCTAAAAAAAAAAAAGTTGTTCTACACTAGGTACATAGCAGCATAAGTAATATATTTGCAGCTTACATCACCATCCTTCCAATGGGGGTAACAATATAAGAACATGATGTATATTTATGCATAGCCAACATATGCATATGTTGTGTATATAGACAGAATGATAAATTCCCATAAGATTATGTGTGTAGTAATCCAGAGACTCACTTCCTCTCAGCCATCTCATACAACAAGAATATTAATCTTTTAAATAGATGCCTAAGGGAGAATATTGAATCAAATGCATTCTAGTGTCTATTTCAGATGTAAAAATCTAGCCATCAAAATGCACCATCATGTAGTACTGAAATCTTTAGGGTAATGACATTATCTGAGGTGTCAGTTTAATTCTGGATGGAGTCTCTGGCCTTGTGAATGAGGCTGCCTGAGATGAAGGCATCTCACAGAGAAGATCTTACCTCTGGCTCAGGACTAGTGTGCCTCCCATTACATAATTAACATGGCCCTGATTAGTTGGGAAGAGGTAGGAGGCGGGAAATAATATGATAGAAACATGTAATTCAAAAGCAATCCATAGAAAATCCCTTTTTAAAGCAGAGAATACTACTGGCATTGTAAGTAATAATTGTATGTAATAACTTCCGATATCCAAGTTTGGATTTTTAAACAGGTGTCTACAATCATTTTTCAGTTCCCTTTGGTAATTCCTCTATTAATCTTTATCACAGTGCTATAAAGACATACCCAAGACTGGGTAATTTATAAAGAAAAAGAGGTTAATGGACTCACAGTTCCACATGGCAGGGGAGGCCTCACAATCATGGAGGAGAATAAAGGAAGAGCAAAGGGACATCTACATGGTGGCAGGCAAGTAAGCTTGTGCAGGGGAACTTCCATTTATAAAACCAGCAGATCTCATGAGACTTATTCACTATAATGAGAACAGTATGGGGAAGCCACTCCAATGAGTCAATTATCTCCACTTGACCCTACCTTTGACTTATGGGGATTATTACAATTCAAGGTGAGATTTGGGTGGGGACACAGAAAAAAACCATATCATTTCCTGATTAAACTTCAGAATTTACAGGAAATGTCTACTCTTCTGGGAAGCTCTCCTTATACTACTCTTCTATAGGTCCATACTTTGGGGTTGTGGGATGGCATCATTAAAAATATAAAACTTTTCATCTGCACTGTAATTGAGGCATTTTTAAAGAACGGAATTATAAATTCCCATATTTATGGGAATTTATATATGTGTATGCATGGGCCTATGTATGTGAAAGTGAGTTTCTAAAGACAGCCAAGGCAGTGACCTAACAAAACAAAACAAACAGCAAGTCATCCAGCCCTGATGAAACTTTCTCCAGTTACCTGCCAAAATGGAAAGATATTTTAATGCAAACCACTGAAAAACAATATGCCTATACACCATAAGAGCCCTGGGGTGTTCACAGCTAAAAAAATTCCAGCTACAGCAATCAATTCTAAGGAAATAATTGAGATATGGTCAAAGATCTCTGCCTATGGGAATCCCATCACAGCAATATTTATAATAGAAGATGAAAAGCCAAGACAGGCATGGTGGCTCACACCTATAATCCCAGCACCTTGGGAGGCTGAGGTGAGAGATGGCCTGAGCCCAGGAGTTTGAAGCTGCAGTGAGCTATGATTGTGCCACTCTATTCCAGGCTGAGTGAGCTTAGAGCCTTTGTCTCTTAAGGTGGGGTGGGGGAGGAGGGGTGGTGGGGAGCTGAACACTACGTAAACTTTTAAAACCAGAGATTGATCTAAATACAGAAATTTCACATGTGGAATAATGTAGATATGAGAAATCATGGTTTTTTGAAAACTGTTTCACAAATAAAGGCTGAAGAAAAAATTTTAACTGACAGGTATTTTTTAAAAAACTGCAAAAGCATTCTGTTCTAAAAATTGTATTCCTCCTTTTTTCCATATGAATACCTACATATTATATATACTTTATAATGTTAACATAATTATCTCTTGGTAAAATTCTGCACAATTTATTTTCCTTTTTTGTACTTTTCTGTACCCTACGTATTTTCTACAGTAAGAATATTTTACTGTTGTAATCATGGGGAAATTTTATTTAATGAGGTGGGACAATATTTTAAAATGATGAAAATAGGCATATGACCCTTGCATATTTTCTGACCTTAAAATTACATGAAGATTTTGGTCCCATTTTTTCATTCAAGTTTGTTGACACCTAACTATAACTATCTAAATGAGATAGAACCTAGAATTATTTAGAATCCATAAATATTTCAATTTCTATGCTACCATGATGGAAAATTATATCAATTCCCCATTCTTGGTTTTGCGGTCATTTGTTCAGGGCTGCGGTGTGTAATCTTTAGGCTCCATTTTGACCCATCTCCCCTTCATATTTCCTGGGACTGTCCGATTTAACATATCACAGCACAGCAGGTTTAATTGTTTATCTCTTTCTGTTTCTCCTATTAGATTGAGTTATTTGAAGACTGAACTCTCATTCACGTAATCAACACATGCTTATTGATACCTTCATATACCATAAACCCTATTCAAGATCCTGGTGGTAGAACAATGCAGCAGGGGAGATGGGGTGTGGATGACCAAAAGCTCTTATATCCCTGAGTGTCTCTATCCCAGCTAGCTGTGTGATTAGCACCTGGCAGGTATCAGAAAAGCAGCTGTTCAATGAAAGAAAGAAGGAAGACAGGGAGGAAAAATAAGTGTATTAAATCAGAGCAACAAAAGAATAGATGGCACAGGGAGACACTATTTAATATAAATAATGAAGAAATGAAAGAAACCCGGGAGAGTAACCAGTAGAAACTCAGAACTGTTTCTTTCTGGAAGGCAAGAAAAATTGGACTTTGAAAGAAGAGAACATGAAAATAGAAACCTTCAAAGTACATCCTGCAGAACTGCAAATTCTTCTATTTTCATTTTCAATGATAATAATTTAAAAACTTACATATTCAAATGTGTTTATAGCAAATCTTAACATTCCAAAGACAAAGTGTTAATTTTTCTAAATCATTTCTTTGCATCTCCATGTCCCGACTAGACCTATGCTTAGCATCTAGTTTGTTCTCAATTTTGTAGTAATTAGTTTTTGTGTTAACCTTGGTCTAAAACTTCCCCTGCAATCCCTGTATAATCATTTGAAATTTCTTCAAAAGTTTCATTGACTATGAAAGTGGTAACTGGGTGTGGTGATTAAAGACAGTCACACATTCTTTGACCTCCGCCCAAGGTAAAAGCGGGTCTGTGTCTTGTCCCTTTGAACTGGTACAGGCTCTTGTTTTGACAATAGACTGTAGCAGAAGTGACATTGTGCCATTTTCCAGATGAGGTATTAACAAATTGTCAGCTTCCACTTCTGTCTTTTGGAACTCTGCTTTAAAACCAAGCTGCCATGCTGTGAGGAAGGCCAAGGAACCCTTTGGACAGATCCTAGTGAAGTGTAAAGAAGTCTCCTGGCTGAGTTCCCAGCAACAGCCAGCACCATCTTACCACTCATGTGGGTAAGCCATCTTGAAAACAGATTCTCCAGCCCCAGCTGAGCCTATCTAGTTCACACCTCATAAAACTGCCACTGCCAACTCTTGCCCAAATTGAAGATTCCTGACCAAAATAAAGAAATGTTGGGGTTTTAGGTCATAAAGTTTTAAGGTGGTTGGTAACACAGAAATAGGTAAGTGGAACATTCTGGATGAATCTTTAGAAAACACTGTAAAAACTCACGTGTCTGTGTTTGTTCTTTACACATGAGCCTTCTAGTAGAAAATACACTAAGTCCTTCAGCACATCTATGCCACACACATCTAACTGAAAACCATGCAAGGCTCAGGCCTTCATCATGTTTACGTGATAGCTGTGCAATAGCAAATGAGCATACAATATATTCTTCACTTGATCTTAGCCAAAAGGCCAAAGAAATAAATATACAACATATTCTCCTAGCACTTCAGTACTAACCTAAATTTTAGCTCCTCCTATGATAATATTACAAAGTGTTTCGTATGCTGTCTAAAACTAAGATTTATTTGTTTATTCTAAGTTATTATTCAGATTAGAAATGGAGGATTTGTTTTATAAATTTAAAAATAAGACTGTGATAACATCGATTAGATTCAAAATGAGAGAGCAGTTTTTCTTTTCTGAGATGGAGTCTCTCTGTCACCCAGGCTGGAGTGCAGTAGCATGATCTCGGCTTACCGTAACCTCTGCCTCCCGCTTTCAAGCGATTATCCCACCTCAGCCTCCCAAGTAGCTGGGATTACAGGTGTGCACATGCTGGCTGATTTTTTGGTATTTTTAGTAGAGATGGGGTTTCACCATGCTGGCCAGGCTGGTCTCGAACTCCTGACCTTGTGATCTGCCCGCCTTGGCCTCTTAAGGTGCTGAGATTACAGGCGTGAGCCACTGCCCCCAACCCAGTTTTTTGTATACCAACATCCTATGATTCTTCATCTAGTGCCAATGACAACTTTAATAGTATATAGAATAGTAGTGCTGCCAGTATTTTTCATAAAGCCACTCAAAAAGACAGTACAGTAAGCATTTCATTAGTTTCAATTTTTAAGGTGATGTAAGTCCAAGCCCTCAGTGTAATTTATGCAGTACAATTTTGCAAAATAGTGTTCTAGTCAAGTCACAAGGTCATTTTTATGTAAAACTCAAATATACATTCTAAGTTTTCTCTGGGACAACTAAACATGTAAATGTTATTTAAAAGTGCATGCAAAGATAATTCAAATATGTTGATTAAAATGCAGGTGTAGCATTTAAGATAAATTGTTTCATCGCATGAAAGGAAGATATATCTACAACAGACAAAAAGTTAATGCCTCTAATATTGTCATTGCAATAAGTAGGTTGATGAATAGGTTGTGTTAAGAGGTACAATTAGAAACAATATTTGATAATGTATTTCAGAGATGGCGCTAACACAGTGCATTCTGCATATTGGATAAATTTGCTTAAGTCTGGGTTATGTGAGACCATCAGAATTCAAGCACTTAAAAATGGTTATTATAATTCTCTATTTTGCTTGCTTTGGTAAGCTGTGGTCATATGGAGATACCAGAAAGATTTGTTATGTGGTTAAATTATTCCACATTTATATAACAAAAATTCTGAAGGGTCTGAATTAGTTTTTTAAATACATGATCAAGTATGGCAAAAATGCAATGACATCTGCATAAAGATGTTGAAAAAACAATAGGATTAACTGTAAAATGTTGTGACCCTTGTAAGAGCTACTCCCCAAATATTATCAGGTTGTTTGTGTGTGTGGCATGGAGTAGCTTTTTCAGATGCCATCTTCAATTACAGTTGCTTAGATAATGCAATGTATACAGTCCATAAATTATAGACATGTTAGAATTATTTGTGCAGAGAGTTCCAGATGTTTTAACTGAAGTCTTCAGCTCTTCTGATCAACACGAAGGGCAAGTATGAATGTTTAAATTGAAAAGAGAAATAACTCCGTTTTTTGTTTCTCCCTAAAATAGAATATAGTTTTTAGTACACAGAATAAGCATAACACAGGACACGACGTTATTGAGCTTAGGACTATGGATAAAGTGATGGAAATGACATTCGAAGTAAAGTTTGTACTCAACATATAAAGCAAAATCAATTCTTCCATTTCATGTAGTTGCTGAGGCAGGCAGCAAAATATGCAAGGTTTTAAAAAATATATGATTGAAAATATCACAATCTCATAATATGCACAAAAGTATTTTCTGACAAAAATGTCAGACTTACTGAGAAACCTGTTTTTTGACTTCCTTTAAATTACGCTTTCTCCTAATGAGAGGTTCAAATAATTATCAGAGCGACAAAAGAACAGATGCACAGGGAGAGACTATGAAATATAAGCCATGAAATAAAAGAAACACAGGAGGGTAACAAGTAGGAACTCAGAAGTGTATCTAGTAGTGATTCAATATGGAAAGAAGACTAGTAGAAAACCTAAAGTATATTTTAAGATTGAAATTTGAACTGTTGAAAAACTTAGGATGTGACATTATGTATGGAAGCCAGTATAGTCTCAATTCTGGAAAAAGAAACTAAGGTAATTACTGCATCAAACATATGTCTAAAATTAGTAATAGTCATCCACACACCTGTTTTCAAATTTTTGCTCATCAAAATAACTTCAATATTTGAAGCTATGGAGTTTGTAAGCACACGAACTTATACATTTGTTTAATGAAATGCCGTTTTAATCTTTTCTGAAGGATGGAATAGGGGAGATTTCACAAAAGATTTCATTTATAAAATTGGTTCCCTGCTAAATAAGTTTGAAAACCCACTGGTCCAGAAAATTTTTCGAACAGTTGCTCTGCAGGACAGAATATGAAAGAAAATCCCAGCCATGCTTAATCACGCTCCACTGAGTTGAGGCCTAGTTACTCGTTCATAAGGCATAACACTTGGGTTTTTTTTGGTAGTTTCTCTGAATGAGTTCTTCCATTTTATGGAAAAGAAAATGCTATTCAGTTAAACGCCCTGTGTCGGTGAATATCCATCACTCAGTTCATCTCTCCCGCAGATGTGTTTCTCCACAGCTTTGTGATGTCAAGCTGTATCAGGCTTTTGCCTTATGCACAAAGCACAAAACTTGGACTATCAGCGCAACTCAGGAAAGTTGAGTAGGAGCTGATAGAATAACTAAGCTAACCGTGGAGACTGATCATTTTGAGGCCTCAGATCTCTGAATAAGTTGGCTGTTCCTTTCCTTTTGTAAGACAAAGTTTATAAGCAGCTTCCAATAGAGATAGTGGGCAATTGCAGTGTCTACTGGCAGAGCTGTCCTGCATGGCTTCTTTTCCGCTGTAATGAACATGTCTTACAGATAATTTTAGTTTCTCTCACAGAGCTTTCAAACCAGATATTCCCCCCACTGAGACAGGAACACAGTGATTTTTTTTCACATGCCCCACCAGAAAATGCCTAAGTCAACTGAACCACATGGAGCCAAGCCTTGCTATTCTTCAACACACTGTAGGATCTGCCTAGCTGGATGAAAGCAATTCCCACACACTGGGATGAGCACGAGGAAAGGAACCTCAGGAGAAAAGAAAATAATAGTAATTCTGCCCTAATCATCAAGTAATGCTGACAGGTGACTGATAAATAGCAGCTTCCTTTATGGACCCCTTAACTTTTTTGGCTGTGGACAAAGCAAAGTCCTCTTTCTTGGGTCTGATTTAGACCCACTCTCCCTTTCACAAAGCATCATCTGCAGCTTGAAAAACTTGTCAGTTATATTTCTCAAAGCACTTTCACTTCTTATGCCAATGCCGCCTCCTATGGGGGAATAATTGAAAGTCCGCAATGGAACGAAGTGATTAAACTCATCAAGAGCAGATGATAAGAAACAAGACCTTCCACATAAAAAGGAGAAAAGCATGTTTGTCTCAACACAAATTCATGCAAGCCTCAGACAATTGCTTTCCTTCTCTTGTAAATACTGTGTCTTTGCCTCTGCCCTACAAGCTACCCAGTGATCATTCAATTAGATGCTACATGGACGCTTGTTCAACCATTATAGCCACAAGGTGGCTCACAGCTACCCACAACTCCTTGCAGAATTCCAATGCTCCAAAGAGCTTGACAAGTTACCTCTTGCAAAACTGGACCAATGAGATGCTTAGAGATTTGTCAGCTAATACAAGAGAACAGACAGAATGTTTTATCTTCTTAAAAATCTCCTAGTTATTTAACTTCCCCAAACACCAACAGCCATTGATGTGGGGTTCTGTATCCCCAGGTTGTTCTGGAGGTCCTAAGTCAAGAACCAGCTAATTTGCCATACCTGGAATATTTTGGGTTATAAAATACTGGATCACAAAGTTGTCTGTTTAAACATTGAGATATCACCAATTTATATTTATAAGGACTGGTGAAATAAGGAGATCTTCATTTCTAAAAGAACAAAAAAAAGCCCACAAATACATTTACTGTTTTATCCTTTAGTAATTTTTAACATCAGAAGCAGTTCCCTGAAGACAGCATGTTCAAATGTGCCCAGACAACAGGTAGAATCAACTGTTACCGCAGCTTTTGATTTCATGAGTTCCTCCAAGACCTTATCTAAGAGTTAAATGGGGACATTTTTGCTTAGTTGCAATTTCACACTTTCCTTAGATTTTCCAAGTTGTGGTTTAGCCTCAAGGAATCGCCTTAGGTATCAATCTAGTCTCATCCCTCACATGCACCCTCTTCCCTACTTTTTGGCTGGACATTTGAGATATGTCAACAGAGGCTTGCAGAACTGCAGTGTAGTATAATAATTAAAAGCCAAAGTCCTGGAGTTGAACAGGCTTGAGAAAAAAAAATTCAACAGGGATTCTTACAATTCATAGGGTTTTTGGGGGAAACAATGAAGATGATACATAAGTGTTTGATAATAATAAATAATAATAGTACTCATTTAGCTTTTATTATGCTAGCACTTTCTATCAACTTATTTCGTGTTCACAGTAGCTATGAGAAAGATGATATCATCATCCTCATTTTAGAAGTGAAGATTGAGACATGAAGAGGCTAAGCAACCTGCACAGAGAGGTTAAGTTACTTGTCCAGTGTCAGAAATAGTTCACGGAAGAATCAGAATTGGAACTCAGGTCATCTGCCTCCTCTAGTGTCCACATGCTCCACCACTACTTTATACACAGAACCTGGTACAGAATGACTGCTATCTCACTGTGACCCTTTTTCTCCATCGCTTTCTGAATCCCATAGTTCCCCACAGATAGCATGGGATACCTTTAGTTTTGTTTGTGTGAGATGAAGTTTCGTTCTTTCAACCGGGCTGTAGTGCAGTGGCATGATCTTGGCTCACTGCGACCTCTGCCTTCCTGTTTCAAGCGATTTTCCTGCCTCAGCCTCCTGAGTAGTTGGGATTACAGGTGCTCACCACCACGCCCAACAGATTTTTGTATTTTTAGTAGAGACAAGGTTTCACCAAGTTGGCCAGGCTGGTCTTGAACTCCTGACCTCATGATCCATCTACCTCGGCATCCCAAAGTGCTGGGATTACAGACATGAGCTACCACATCCGGCCATCTTTATACATTTATAACATTGTACATGTTTTGCAAGTTTGGCAAAGTTCCCCTCTTTCTGCATTTCGTTAACTAACTCTTATTAAATACTAAGGATGCATCCCAAGCTATCAACTCCACTAAGATTCTTGCACCTGTCTCTTCCAGGCTGAGTTGTTTATTTCTCTTCTATATCTCCTTAATGCCACTTCATGTCTTGACCTGCTATTATCCGTCAATGTGTCCAATTTTCTCCCTTGAGTTCCTTAAGGTCAGTGAAATAACATTCAATTCCGTATCACTAGGGCTTGCGGAGTATCTAGTACACAGTTGGTAGCTAATTAATGTTGAATAAATGAACAATTAGAAGTCCGAGCACTGCCCATAGGCTTCTGCCAGGCTCCCTTCACAAAACTAAAATGCACCTGCCTTAAGTATGTTTGGAGGAGGTACGGCAAGGGATCAAACGACTAGGAAAAGTCGGGTAACATGGGTCACATTTAACCAAGTCCAGGCTTTACTGAAATTCAGCAAGAAATCTTGCAGACATTAAAACAAATGGTGTGGAAAGGTTTCGTATCTAGCCAGGAACTCCACTGAGACGGAACCTACCTCTAAGTGGAAGGCAATCAGATCTGAGTTAACCTGGAGTCACATAGAGATAGCCAGCAGGAGACTCATTTTTTCTTTCAGTAGGCTAATAAAAAGTCATTATCCATTGTATTTTATTTCACTGATATTCTCTTCTTTCCTGCAGTATCAGTAGGATTAACATCAATAATGGGGCTGTCTTTGTATTTACACATTGTAATTAAGCCTAGACGAAACCTAAAGAGCTCTTTAGGGAGATTTATTAGCATGCAAAACCACCTCAGCTTGTAGGCTACCTTTGGCCAGTGGTTGGAAGACAGAATTAAATAAAACATTGGCCGTGCAATGACACCATAAATTCCCTCCAGGACTCCTCTTGCCAGCGTGCCTGACCTCCTCATGCTACAAGGATATGGATCTAGGTTGCTGAAGATTCTAACAAGTTTATCGTGGTTAAAATGTCTACAAAAATGAGTCACCCATGTGACTCTTGACTCTAGTTCCTGCTAATTTAGTATCTCTAGGTTGCCACAGAGAAAGCCCACCCAGTTATTTTTGGCTACCCTTAGAGATGGCTTAAAAAGAGAGAGAGAGAGAGAGAGAGAGAGAGAGAGAAACAAAAAAGGGGAGGAGGAAGGAAACATCTTCCAGCTTTTTTTCTGGCCTTGCTTAGTGTTGCAGTCATCAGCCCTCTTGTGGGGGCCACTGTCCATTTTTGTGGATACTTCAGAGCTGTTAAAATGTTTCAAGGTGTCAAAGTTTGCAAAGTTTTCTGTGGCAAAATGAGAAACTAGGAAATGTCAGAATACTTATTTCCTCCTTGAGGTCACAGCCAAAATGGTACTGAATTCCCTTGCATTCTGCAATCTTACAGCCACAGTTCTCAAAGTGGGGCCCCTGGACCTACAGCATTTGCATGACCTGGGAACTTGTTAGAAATGCAAATTGTCTGGTTCAGTACGAGAATTTAAGTATACTGGGGGTGGAGCCCAGCAGTCTGTGTTTTAACAAGTTTTCCAAATAATTCTGATAGACATTCAAGTTTGAAGATATTTCACAGAATTTCTAGAGAAGAAACAAGTTTTACTTTTTTAAATTTTTATTTTTTATTTATTTGGGTTTTTTTTGAGACTGAGTCTGGCTCTGTTGCCAGGCTGGAGTGCAGTGGCGTGACCTTGGCTCACTACAACCTCCGCCTCCCAGGTTCAAGCGATTCTCCTGCCTCAGCCTTCTGAGTAGCTGGGACTATGGGACCACCATGCCCAGCTAATTTTTGTGTTTTTAGTAGAGACAGGGTTTCACCACATTGGCCAGGAGGGTCTGCATCTCTTGACCTTGTGATCTGCTTGCCTCAGCCTCCCAAAGTACTGGGATTATAGGCGTGAGCCACCATGCCCGGTTCTAAAATTTTTTTTACCCCATACAGTTATTGCATACAATTTGATGAGTTTGGATATGTACATGTTTTTAAACCACATTATTGTCTCCCTCTAAGGATGCTGATGAATTCCTAAAGGAAGGAATAGCCAATTGTGATTGGAATACGGTCAGAATCATCCTCCCCTTGCAACCACTAAGAGAATATATTACTGTATCAATATCTCGTGTTAAGAGTCAGGATGAGTTCTTTGCAGGAGGCTCCTCAGACCCTTGTAAACACTGCCTGACTCCACTAGGGCAGCTACACCCTTTCACTAGTGTCCTCTATGTCTAAATCACAGTGAGAGACCAATTACGCTTAACTCTATGATTCCATGAAGGAAATCATTCATTCAACTAATTCTACAAATATTTATTGAGCACCTACTATGCACAAGGTACTATTATTCTCTTGGGATATGTTAGACAGCAAAGCCAAGACCTCTGCTGTTGTGGAGAGACAGAAAATAGATGGGCCTTATTCAGTAAATACATTGTATGGTATGTCAGAAAGTGACTCGAGTTATTGCCATCACATACACAAATCGAGCAAGGCAAAGAGGTTTAAAGTGAGGTTCTTAGGTTTCATTCAGAAGGTGGTATTTGAGCAAGGAGTTCACAAAGGTGAGGGAGTGAGTTAGGCATGCTAGTAACCAAGGGAAAAGCATTCAAGGCATAGGGACAGAGATTACGAAGGCTAAAAACAGAAATATCCCTGTCTTGGACAGTAACAGTTCTACTGGAATTAAATTACTGAGAATTGATATGCTGCATATGAAAACAATATCCATACAAATAATTTCAAAATGGAAACAATAATAATATAATATCATGCAACACATGGCCTCCCGGCTCTCTCAATGATCTATAGTCTTCAACAATGGGGACAGAGGTTTTGCAAGGAATCTTTCCCCATTATCTCCTTGAGAACATTTGATGAATTAGACGAGTTCCATTTGTATAATTTCTGATGAAATGTGATAGATTTTTAAAGGTCTCACAGAAGCAACTTTAGTATATAAAATACCTAAGTCAAAACAGACTGTAAATATAAAAACTACGTATTGGATATAATGGCTATGACTTGGATGACGGGGACACTAAAATCTCTGACTTTATCTCCACACATTTCACCTGTGTAATCAAAAACCACCTATACCACAAACCTATTGAAATAAAACAAATGTTTAAAAATAGATTATTAGCAATCAATTATGAATTAATATGAAGGCCAGGTGCGGCAGCTCATGCCTGTAATCCCAGCACTTTGGGAGGCTGAGGTGGGTGGATCAAAGGTCAGGAGTTTGAGACTAGCCTGACCAACATGATGACACCCATCTCTACTAAAAATACAAAAAACAGCTGGGCGTGGTGGCACACACCTATAATCCCAGCTACTCAGGAGGCTGAGGCAAGAGAATTGCTTGAACTCAGGAGGCAGAGGCTGCAGTGAGCTAAGATCACACCACTGCACTCCAGCCTGGGTGACAGAGTGAGACTCCATCTCAAAAAAATAAATAATAACATGAAAAGACAATTGGCCAAGCAGATTTAAGAATGTCATAAATAATAAAAACTTAAGGAAGTTACACTACCAGAAATGAGTATTTTGAGTAAGTCTATAATTAAGATAGTGTGAAAGAATAGACAAATTGACAAATATGGAAGAACAGAGAATTCAGAAATAGGCTCACAAGATATAGATGCATACTTTATGACAAAGTTTGCACTGTAGAATAGTCAGAAAAGATGGCCTTTTCTATAAATGGCACTGGTTCAACTGGATACATCTATATGTGAAAATAAGAAATGAATCCTTTGCACTGTACACAAAAATCAATTCAATTAGCCGGGCACAGTGGTGAAAGTAATCTCAAGTAATCCCAACTACTTGGGGGTGCTTAGGCATGAAAACTGCTTGAAGCCGGGAGGTGGAGGCTGTAGTGAGATGAGATCGTGCCACCACACTGTAGCCTGGGTAACAGAATGAGAATCCGTCTCAAAAAAAAAAAAAAAAAATCAATTCCAGGTGATTGTGTATTTAAATGTGTTAGACAACACAATGAAATGTCTAAAAGATCATATAAAAGAAAATCTTTGACCTTAGAGTAAACAAGAATTTCTTTAATAGGACTCTTAAGCACTAACCATAAAAGCAAAAACATGGCAAACTATTTTAAAATTGGAAACCTCTACCCATCAAAAGAAACTGCAACCAGAGTGAAAAGGAAGGTATCAAGTAGGAGAAGATATCTACAACCCATATAAGCCATAAAGGACTTATACCATCAATATATAAAAAATTCACAGAAGGAAAGAGCTAAACAGCTAATAATCATTTTTAAAAGTTTAATTTCACTATTCTTTAGGAAGACTCAAATGAAAATCACAGTGGTATTCTGTATACACCCATTAGACAAGCAAAGAATACAAAGACATGAAAATATTGACTTGGTGAAATGTGGAGCCACTGGAACTCTCCTACATAGCTGATGGAAGTATAAATTGCATTAAATACTTGGCAAAAGTGTTTGGCAGAGTCTACTAACAGTAAGCCATCCTTATTTTATAACCCAGAAATTCCATTTCTAGATATAACCAGCCAAAATGCATATATTTGAGCACTAAAAGATGTACAAGAATGTTTGTTTCAGCTCTATTTGCAGCAACTAAAAGCTAGAAACAATTCACGTGTCCATAAACCATGAAACTGATAAATTAACTCTGGAATATTCATACAATAGAAATTGTAAAGCAATAAAATAAGCTAACTACTGCTACATGAAACAACCATATAAATAAATCTCAGAATCACAAGTCTGTGCAAACAAAACAAAAAACACACAAAATAATAGTTTGTAATTCTATTAACAAATGGAACAAAAACAGGCAACATCAATCTATGGAGCTGAAGTCAGGAGTGTCGTTAGTGTTAATGGGAAAGGCAGTGATGGGGTTCAAGATTCACTTCTCCAAAATATAGTACCTTGACACTTGAGGAAACAACCAAAGCAGGAAGTCACTCTCTGATCTTCTATTTACCTTATTCCCCGAAACAGACCACGGAAGAATTTTTTAAGTTTTAAAATTTTTAATTTTGGGTTTTTTTTTTTTTTGAGAGAGCGTCTCACTCTGTCATCCAAGCTGGAGTGCATTGGCATGATCTCAGCTCACTGCAATCTCCACTTCTCTGGTTCAAGCAATTTTCCCGCCTCCGCCTCCCGAGTAGCTGAGATTACAAGCCTGTACCACCACGCAAAGCTTTTTTATTTATTTATTTATTTATTTATTTTATTTTTAGTAGAGATGGTATTTTACCATGTTGGTCAGGCTCGTCTTGAACTCCTGACCTCAAGTGATCCAGCAGCCTCTCAAAGTGCTGGGATTACTGGCGTGAGCTATCACACCCCAGCACAAAAGAATCTTCTGATCTTCCTCTGAAGCAGGTTATAAGACTCTCAAGAGACAGGTGCCCACCCTATACCCAGAGGAAAGGAATGTCATCTCTAAAGACACAGGGGCACAGAGAACAATCTGAACACACTGGTCTTGCTAAGATTCCCCTAGCTGATTTCCATTAGATCACATGCCCTTTGTCCAAGCACACTTCTCCACAATTCCCTACTCTAATGAAATCTAAGCATAAAAATAGAAAGGGTTCCCTGTTCTCTGAGTTCTCATTTCTGAAGGCTCCTATGTCTTATAAAACTTATATTAATTAAACTTGTATGCTTTTCTGTTGTTAATCAATTTTTTTGTTTTAGTTGCCTGCGCCATGAACCTAGCAATAGGTAATAAAGAAAAAAAAAAAAAAAACATTTCCTCTCCAACAGCAGGCGGCAGGACGAGATTTTCTGGAATGCTAGGTATGTTCTGCCTCTTGATAGGCATGACGATTTTATAGGACTGTTTCTTTTAGAATAAATAACTTATTGAACAGTGAATTCATGATTTTTGCATTTTTCTGTATGTTACACTTTAATAAGAAAGAATATTTTTAAAACTGGAAGAAAAATAATCTAGACTTGTCACAGTGCAGTTTGGTGGAAGGAACACTACACCAAATAACTAGAAGTTCCAACTTCTAGGCTCAGCTCAGCTCTGCTATTCAATAGCTATATAATTTTAGGTAACTCACTTTAGCAACGTGAGCCTTGTTTTATTTTTATTTATTTATTTATTTTGCATCTGTGAAGAGGATCCCAGCTCATATCTCAGGTGTGAATATTAAATGTAATTATAATTGTGAACTGTTTTGTAAACTCCTAAGCATCACATAAATATATGATGGTAGACAAGTGGGTAAATTATATTTGTAGATTGTAGATCTAGCCTGTAGCCAATCATATATGGCCTGTATGTTTTTAAAAATAAACCTTTTTTTCAAAAATCAGATTTGTTATTATAAATATTGGTTTTCAAATTACTATTTAAATATTAAGCAATCATGCAGTTCCTGGCTCAAACTCCTGATGGCAACAGCTGAGTAAAGGCTGAGTAGTATCTATTTTTCAATGGACCGTGTACTCTGGCTCACCATAGTCCCTATCATTCATTTTTATTGACAGAATGATTATTACAAAAAAGAGTTTGGGATCCACAGAAATTGTTATTGCTAGGATTTTTAAAAACTTGTCTAAATTAGAAAACTCAATCAGATTGCAAAGTTCCAGATCAAACCTTTGTTTCAGGATCTGCTGAAAGAGACAGCCCATTCACTCTGCCATTTCTCTCCTATGACGCATAGTTCAGTTCTGCAGGCTCCTTCCAGCGGGCAACCCATTCAATGCCCTAACAGTCCAAGCAAGGGAAATGCCATTCAATCAAAATGTGTAACTAGAATTTCAGAAATGCCAAAGGCATGCTCAGATGGGCTGTGCATTTATTTCCAACAGCAGGTATCTGTCAGACGTGCACTTCATGAGGTGTGCTGTACTGAGCCCACTGGGGCATGACTATCTCTGCCCCTTTGAAGCTTACAATCTACTTAGGGAGGCAGCTACTGCACAGAAGTCTGTTGGATAGATAAGGAAGTAAATGCCAGGACAAAGCTGCAAACAGAGTGAGTGCTCTGGGGTTCCAAGGAAGGAGCAATCATTGTCAAATACAGATTTATATTTCATTGCATTTTAGAAGCACTGAAATCATTAAACATATGAACCTAAAATTCAGTGAGCCAAGACCATCCCACTCCTTCCTAGGCAGTGACCACAAAGGCAATGCACTAAGATGAAGTCAATGTGAGATAAGTGCTCTTACCTCAAATTATCCAAGTCACTCTGCTCAGACAAGAATGATAAAAACAAGATATGAATAGGACAAATGGCTTTACCTTTTATGCTAACCAAATGCACAGCTTCTAATCTTAGGACTTTACTAATGGCCTCTAAAATAAAAATGTGCCTTCCTTTAGAATTGCATGTAGTAAATGGACAGCAGTACAGAATCAGAACAAACTCAAAATGAGTAGGCCTGTGGGATTCTGCTCAAATCCATCAAAACAGATACCCAAAAGTGTTATCTGGAATATCCGTACTCTTCAGTGCTCTGGGAAGGAGGAAGAAGGAAATGTCTGGCATCCCTAAGTTTTGAAGAATTTAACGTTTGTGCTTACAGATGTTAGCATACTAAAGACATAGAACAAAGCTTTAGGGAGAAAATTTGCTTAATTTGGCATTTCTAAATGTTTTTGTGATTAAACATGATATATTAACAGTGATCAAATCAATATACCTCAAAAGGTGTTTTCAGGGAATTCTGTTCGGGGATTTATTTTTTGAACCTAAGCTCTCAAACAGTTTGGGAAAATAAATGAGCTGAATATGTGTGTCCTGTTTTTCTTCCTGTTGTAGCTTTCCCTATTCATCAAGAAACAGACCTTTCTAAAGAGTTTTGGAAACTATGAAAAATTTCAGACTTGATTGGGTGGTTTATTCAGAGGATGTCATTTTAAGGAATTTTGGATAACTCAGAGCAGGAATCCCTAAACTTTCTAAGCAAAATATTTTTTTCTACAGCAGTAAATTCTCAACTTAACTTCACTTTTCCTATCTTTACATACATTGTACACACACGATACAGAGTTTTCATTTGGGTAAAGTTTCTCCACGTTTTTTTAATAAAGAAGGAAACAATTTTAAAAAGGGAGAAAGTCTTCCCATTTATTAAATGTCTATTGTATCCCAGGTATTTTGCATACAAAGAGAGAGGCATAGGGTTTGGGTACATACATGAACATACTACATGAAGCAACAGCTTTGCATTTGGGATCATAGGATAAATGCAAACTGTGTGTTCTCATACTAGCTACCCCTAGAAAGGAAGATCACTATGTGGAAAAACTGTGAATTTAAGAATAAGCATATTTATCCCAACTCCTCATCCTAAATGCAGGGCGGTTTTAGAAATTTCACGTTTCTCTGTGACTTTCTTGATCTAAAAACAGGTTAAGAGCAAGTGTGTTAGAGTCAGGAGGGCTGTGTCTTGAAACCTAATTGTATCATTTCAAATTGTTATAGAAAATTGATACAGTACCTTCCCTAAGAGTTAACATATCTTTCAATGAAATTTCACAAACTCCTTCACTAGCCTGATCAATTATTTACATGGCTTCCTAAAGTTCCATGTTAACCAACGTTTACTTTGCTTTAAGTAAATATCATCTTCTATTCTACTTTACGTGATTGGGGAAATTTTTTTTTTTTTCTTGAGATGAAGTTTCTGTTACTCAAGCTGGAGTTCAGGGCGAACTCTCAGCTCACTGCAACCTCCACCTCTCAGATTCAAGCGATTCTCCTGCCTCAACCTCCTAAGTAACTGGGACTATAAGCATGCACCAATATGCCTGGCTTGTTTTTGTATTTTTAATAGAGACAGGGTTTCACTGTGTTGGTCAGGCTGGTCTTGAACTCCTGACCTCATGATCTGCCTGCCTCAGCCTCCCAAAGTGCTGGGATTATAGGCATGAGCCACTGAGCCAGGCTGGAAACTATTTTTTATAAATACTTTAAGATTTTCTAGAAGATGTAGTGATTTAACAACCACAAAAATGATATTTTTGCAAACATAAAAGCAGAATAACTCTGCCATCTCTGAGTTGTGGAGATCACTCTGATCTCCAATATTGGAGCAATTAACATTTGAGCTACCTTTCCATGGAAGTTTTGATGAAAGTTTAATGGCCCTCTCCCTCACTTCCATGATGGATGAAGAAGCTGAAGGGAAGTAATACAGAGGTTTCAGAATCCAAGAACAAGTTGTTCCTGGCATACCCTCTGCCATATGCAAATTTTGGGCTTCTCTTCCCCCTTCTATTTAGGATGTTCACTTCCTCTAAAGAACTTTGGTGAAGGCAGGGTTAACTAGCTTGCATTATCATTAGAACAACACAAATGATGACACACACTGGTCCAGAGTCCAGACTGATCTTAAATCAAGACTTTAAGTGGAACCATGAGTGAGGTCCTGTGGTAGCTGTAGAGGACAAGTAAAAGATTATGTAGCAGAATTCCTGAATGTTAGCTTTAGAAAGAACCCTTGATTAACAATCATTGAGGTCTCATGTGTGTTAGGTACCATATGCTGGACATAAAGAGATCCTTAAGGCAAGCTCCTGGCACTCAAGGAATTCACAAAGTAGTGAGCGCAAAGATCTCCAACAGTAATTAGCATGTCTAACACCTCCACTGACACAATAAGGCAGTGGACACAGGTGATAGAGCAGTAAACAAGTGACTTAACTCTCCCGGGAGTAGTAATGGTTAAACACTGGTGAATAGTTAGTTCAACTCCACCTTCATTTTGCCTGTGGGTTAACTGTGGTCTATAGAATTGCACAGTAAATTGACCAGTCAGAAGAACAACACAGCAGTGGTTCAGGATTTAGGGTGAAGAAAGCACTTGAATCACTTGTTAAAATCTGGATTTCTAGGTCTTACCCCCAAGATTCTGTTTAAAGGTGTAGGATGGGAGGAGCTAAAACACACCGAATAGTCCTCCCTCTGGTACAGCACAACACACTTGAGGCACTTTTCAATAGACTAAAATCCCAGTAATGAAAGGTTTTGGCTCTAGAGTGGGAAGTCTGGATGTGAATCCTGATGTGACACATGTTCAGAAAGGATAAGTGGCCAATCCAGGTTCACAGTGCAGTATGTGTTCAGTACAAAGACTCAATAATAACTACTTGCAGTGCTATTGTAAGAGTTACATCAGATAATGCATGTAAATTGCTGAGTCCAGAGCCTGGATGTATGTAATTCTAGCCACTATTAGCTGCTGGCCACGTGGTATGCTAGCACAGAATCAGGACCCAAACCCCAGGTCTTTTGATTCTCAGTACGCTGCTCTTTCAGTGCCATACAAGGATTTCCAGGAAACACTGACCTTCCTACATCAAACCAAAACGATCAAGAGCCCTCTCTCTCAGGCTAATGACTTATCTTTCATTTTCTGCCACTCTGTTCCCAAACGACTTCACTGGGGTTTTTAATTGGTTGTATTCATTTTAGCATTTCAGAATTTTAGGGAATATATACTCTTACTTTTTATGTACCAAATTTAACCCCATAAACGTGTGCTGGAGAGCACAGGTATCCATGAGAATTTGTATAGTCTTACAAAACAATAATACAAATTTATATTAATAATTCAAGATAGTACAGGGTTATCTATTAATATATAGTAGAGATCAGAAGGACTAATGAAGTTTAAAACAACGAGAGATCAATTTGTCCTAAAATGGGAGGAAAAGGCCTCAAAAAGGTCATGGAACCTCAGTCAAGCAAGGAAGGATAAAGGAATTAGCTGTTGTTTTGAAAAATTTCAAATATTTACAAATTAAGAGAAACTATTTTAATTCTTACTTCTCAAAGCTTTCAAATGTGTGGTCAGAGGATCAGCCACATCACCGTCACCTGGAACGTCTGAGTTCATTTGTGTTTAAAAAGAAAAAGAAAAGAAACAAAAAATAAAACCTAAAGCTGGGTGATTTATAAAGAAGAGAGGTTTATTTGGCCCATGGTTCTAAAGACTGTACAAGACGCATGGTGCCAGCATCTTCTGCTAAGGGAATCAGGCTGCTTTCACATTGATAGAAGGCTAAGGGCTGATGTGCACAGATCCCATGGCAAGAGAGGAAGCTGGAGAGTGAGAAGGGAGTTACCAGGCTGTTTTTAACAACCAGCTCTCATGAAAACTAATGAGGACTCACTTATTACCACCGAGATGGCAGCAAGACATTAATGAGGAATCTGCCCCCATGATCCAGGTAAGTCCCATTAGGTCCCACTTCCAATACTGGGGGTCAAATATCCATACTATAGTATGGAAGTTTGGTAGAAATACAGAATTCCATGCCAATTCTGGATTTCTGTAACAGGAATCTGCATTTTAATAAGATCACGTGATTTGTGTGTACGCTTTGAGGGGTAGTAGCATAATGAGCACAAAAGTACCTATCACTCAGTTTCAACAATCACCAATAGCTGGTCAATCTTGTTTTATTTGTACCTCTGCCCATTTTCTCCTTTTATTTTTGGATTATTTTAAAAGAAATCCCATATACTCTAACACTTCATTGGTAATTGTTTCACAGAGAACATCTTTAAAAGACATGGTCTTAAAAAAAAAAAAAGACAGCAAAACATTTACTATACCTAAAATATAGTATTTCATGACTATTAAATATTATGGAAGGATTTAGATACGTAAGGGAGAAGATGATACTCTCTTTTGGAAGAATCAGCAGAGATTTAAACTAACCAGCTTGGAGCTAAGGGTTACTATTGCCATTACTAGCATGTTGTGAAGCTGAATAATCAACCACAACATCACCTGATGTGAAATACAATGTGTTACCAGTAAAATTAATTATGTCCAATGACAGTTGTCAGGTGTAACACCAAGGGTCACACATCAGAATATAAAAAATAAAAGGCACAGTCTTATAGATGAGTTGCTTAGAGAGTAAAAGGCACTGAAAATGTGAAAACTTTCAACCCTGCAAATGGTTAGTCTATAAAAAAAATAAATTTCTAACATTCCAGCTGAAAGTTCTAGCTAAAACAGATTTAGAACTATCAGCCTGTCGAAGTCAAAAGAAGGAATCAACCCCAATAAATGCTAGCTTGGGTATAAACAGTTCTTGAAGGCTCAAGCAGACTCCAGCTAAACCTTGTAACCTCTTTAGGCTTTCAAGGATAGTGCTTCTCTTTTGAATTGGGTGACCGAAATTATAATGGAAGGCTGGCCATGAAATAAACTATCCTGAAAGCTATTCGGCCGGTTAGAGGGGGCCAGGTGTGGTGGTATTGTTTCATGATGTTTAGTGTACTTGCATATAGAGAAGATGAAGCAAATCAGATACATTGGATACAAGACCCAAAACAAAATGATTACAGGGTAAAACAAAATGCTCAATTTCTGTTTCAAGGGTACTCCAAGGGGAATTCAAAAACTTTGGCATGTTTCAGGAAGATAAATTCAGATAGGCAAAGGTTAATTTCTGGAGGTCCCCTGATGTCAGGCTGAGGAGCTGGAACTTAATTCCACTGGCAGTAGGAACCACGGGAGTCTTTGATGTGATAAAAACAGCCCTTCAGGAAGGTGCATCAGCAAGCCTGAGAGCCTTCAAGTGGAAGGACCAGCAAAGGGATTGCTGAAATAATCCTGACATGAAGAGATAAGCCCTGGAATGGGTGAAGAAGGTCAACTGAATGTCAACCTTGAGATTTACATCAGCCTCTCTTCATACAACATAAAAGCTCTTGTCTCTCCCATCCAGGACCCCATGAATTCCAACCTGAAAATCCACCATATGTTGCAGAATTAAGACCCCCCTCCCCTACATTAAAAAAAAAAAAACAAAAACACAGGCATGGTGATAAGGAATAAATGACATACGTCTGCAGACTTTCAAACAAGTTTGTGTTAAATTTCCTTTACACAATGGAATGTTTCAGAAAGTTTAACAAGATGGAGAAAAAATGTTCACCTGGATTTCTTTAGGTGAACCAAATAAAGCATTTATTAAGAGGAATAAGTTTATTTGAAAGGCATGCCCTGATTAAATCTTGTAGTAGAGGGGACTCTTAAAAGTTTTGGGGTTTTGTTAAACAGAAAGAGGCAGAGAAAGAAGAAAAAAGAGGCTAGCAAGTGTCATGGGGGATGGGGGAGCTGTGCTGAGTGTGATGTGACACCTTGCCATCCCATGACCCTTCACGTTCGCAGTAAAGCCACCAAATTACAAGATAATTGACGGGTCAACTTGAACATCTCGATGTATGAACAAATTAAAGAGCTGATTGTCAATGAACCTGAAACCTAGCCTACATGTGCAATTAAATTTCTATAAGTCAAATATGAAAGCATTTTTTAAAGGAACTCTCTGAGTCTTTTAACAATATGAATGAATCATGCCCCAATTTATCTAGTTGGTAATTAAGGTGCTCGACTATCAGGGTTTTTAAAATTTTTTTACATATATAATAGTGGTCCTGTAACTCCTCTTTGAAGGTATGACAAGAAAGAGAAAGCCTGGTTTTGTGATTTGTACAATATTCACTGTTTAAAATAGAGTCAGGGGATGGGATAGGGACGGAAGACTTGGAAACCTTCCAGGATCTGACTGAGTGATGTGCCTCTTCTCACCTGGATAATGATGTTGTTAGGGGCTGACTGGGATGAGTGGGGTGATGGTGGCTCTCCATTCCTCACTAATGTCCCCATCTGAGCATCCATTTTCTCATTTATGATCTCCTTGACACTGACTCTATTTACATGACATGAGGATTAATCAACCAGGAGTTTTTTAGCTGCAGGAATCAGGCAATCCGTGTAACTCAGTGTGGCAGCGTGACATTATCACCAGCTAAGCAATATTCGTTCTGTATGATCACCATCTCCAGGGAACGTGCTGTGTGATAGGACTTCACGTGAAGTCATAAACCATTACACTCATCCCCCAGCAGCTGTATGACAGCTTTCCTCAAGGACAGCCACGGAAAGCCACACTCTGGATCCAGCCTGATTTATTAGCAGGATCAGCAAGGGCACTGCAAAAGTTTCAGTCACCAGCTGCTGCAGGGAAAGGTACCCTTTCTCCACTTCTGTGGCAGGTCCATATATACAGAATCACTTGAGACTCCAAACACAAACCATTATCTCTGTGGCAAGTGGATTTCTGTCAAGGTACCCCTATCACTGCATCACAATTACTCATTGGCCTGCTTGTCAACCCCTAGTGAGAATGTGAACACTTTGATGGGAAGAACAGAGACATATTCCTTTGTATTCACAGTTCTCTACCTGATGTCTGGCACAAGAGAAGTTCACAAAATATGTTTGGTGAGTGAAAGAATAAATGAATGAGTTTTGGTGAATGAGATAATGGTTATTTTATCAAAGAAAGAAAACAGGCAGTTGGTGTTAAATTTGCTTCTCTTCTTGTCTCATTTTATCCCTCATGAATTGAACTAAACAAGAGTTTTTTTTTTTTTTTTTTTTTTTTTTGAGATGGAGTCTTGCTCTGTCACCAGCAGGCTGGAGTGCAATGGTGCGATCTTGGCTCACTACAACCTCCACCATCTGGGTTCAAGGGATTCTTGTGCCTCAGCCTCCCAAGTAGCTGGGACTACAGGTGCCTGCTACCATGCCCACCTAATTTTTGTATTTTTAGTAGAGATGGGGTTTCACCATGTTGGCCAGGATAGTCTTGATCTCTTGACCTCGTGATCCACTCGCCTCGGTCTCCCAAAGTGCTGGGATTACAGGCATGAGCCACCGCACCCAAACTGAACAGTTCTTAATAGGAAGGAGGTGCTTTCTAGATTGACTTCTGCCGGGCAAATATGTGGCCACTGTATCTTAATCTGGTAAAGCTACTCACATGGTTCAGAAGGAATTCCAGGGTTTATGCTAACATATATTGAAAGAAAGCATTAAATAGTTTCTTAGATTACTACCCTTAAATGCTGAATTCCCCATCCTTTTCCTCAGTGAAATAGGAGTCAGGGAAGAGAAAAAGGCTCATATTCAAACACACCTGGGTTAGAATCCCATCTATACCACTTCCTGTTTCTGTAACCTTGGCACACTTGGTTTCCTAAGAGCCTCCATTTCCTTTTCTGTAAAAGGAGAGTAGTAATCTAGACCACATGCAATTTTAGTCACTACAGTGCAGTGTAAGTGAAATACTCAGTGTAAAGTTTCTAACATATTGCCTGGAACTTAATAGGTGCTCATGAGTAAGAAGACATCACTTTAATCAATCAGTTCTCTTGAGAGAGATTAACAATATTTGGTTTGTGTAAGTAATGGGGCTATACTTGGTTAAATCCTCAGGAACCCCTTCAGAATTCAATCAAGCACTATTGTAGAAACCAACCAACAATCCAACCGTGGAAACAGTATTTTAATTATGTGCTATGTCTAATGGTGTACCCCAAGGTTTGCACAATTCATTCTCTCATTCTCTCTCTCTCTCTGTCCTGTTCACTGAAGAGCATCACAGATTGCATATGCTTACTTCTAAATCAAAGAAGAAGGAAGTAGATATGTGATCTCTGCAAGCCACTTAACCCCGCTTGACTTCTCTTTGTGTATCATTAAGATGAATCAGTTGGACTAGACAATCTCTCGGGTCTTTTGGCTCAGTGGTTGTGATTCTAGGAAATGAGCACTCGTAAGTTCCTAGATACCAAATCAGTAAGTCAGTCAGATTAAAAAATATTAAACCAAATGAAGCCAAATAATTTTCTTAACTTTGCTTTAGTGGGAAGATTACTACACAGTAAGCCCATATCGATATTATATAGATATTTTGCTAGATGCTCTCTTATGGAATGTCAATCGATAGTAATACTTCCATTTAAGCAAATTCCTAGACAAATCTGACTTTTTGTTTTTATGAGAGGATGTTTTGGTCATTCACTGGCAAACTAGCACCATTCTGTAATACTGGGAGGATACCATAAAGGTATTTGCACGATGGTCAATATTCTCTTTCCCTAGTTAGAAGAATGGGTTTACCTGTTTTGGAGCACATTCATCAGAAGAATTCCTACTAAATCTACCTAGGTGGGAGCTCACATCCTCCTCATCATTCACTTCTCATTCACACATTCAACTGCAAATGTCAATCTTAGTATTCCTTTTCCTGCAATTCTCCATAACCACAGAATGTAGCAAACATTCAGTGAATGTTATCTCCCTCCCTCCCAATAAAACCCTAAGAGAGAAAGGAGAGACTCTTCATTTTAAGCCTACTGACTAAATTCTCAATGCATCATTCAATTAATCCAATAAATATATACCAAACATTATCATGTGTCAGGTAAGAATTGGATACTCTAGACATGGGACGAGGTAAAGAAATTAGGCCATTGATACTTTAAACATTACAATTAAGAATGGGGAACAAATATTAGCCAAATACACCCACATATACCTGCATGTACATATGCATACACATTCATTCTACTTTCTCACGCCTATCCAAGTTTTAGGTTGCCAGCCGGGTCCTTTATCCTTTCTTGTACTGGGGACTTAATAGTGTTGAAAACATAAGCCACATTGTAGGTAGAGGGAAAAACTTATGTGACATCTCTGAGTCAAGAAGGAACGTCACAGCAATGAAAGAGTTGATGGCAAATGTATTTGGAGGGCAGGGAGTGGAGAGTAGAGGAGGCTAAAGTGAGCCTTGGAGGGATACACACGTACAGCGAGCAGTGCCATGTCACGTAACAACTGAGAGGTTCTCAAATTATTTTAACCATTTTGCTGCTTGAAAAAAATTAAAAACATCAAGAGTGGTCTACTCTGTGTGCTTTTTTAAGTTTTAAGAACACCTTGGCCAGGCATGGTGGCTCATGGCTGTAATCCCTGCACTTTGAGAGGCCAAGGTGGGGGGATCACGAGGTCTGGATTTCGAGATGAGCCTGACCAACATGGTGAAAATCCATCTCTTCAAAAAAAAAAAAAATACAAAACTTAGCCAGGTGTGGTGGCGCATGACTGTAATCCCAGCTACTCAGGAGGCTGCCACAGGAGAATCGCTTGAACCTGGGAAGCAGAGGTTGAGGTTGCAATGAGCTGAGATCGCTCCACAGCACTCCAGCCTGGGTGACAGAGTGAGACTCCATCTCAAAAAAACAAAACAAAACAAACAAAAAAACTCTTTTGTTGAATCATGTGCCAGTGTCCACATTCAATACTTAAGTACCTGTTGACCACACACTTGCATAATAATAGCATTATTAAAAATAATGACTGTCATTTATTGAGAATGCCAAAAGTTCTGGGGTAAGTACTCTACATCCATCACATAATATTTCATCTTCTCTACACACCAAAGTAGGCATTATTTTTGTCCCTAAGTGAAAGGTAAGAAAATGGAGTTAAATATCTTGCCTGAGGTCAATTTGTAAATCCCAATTTGTAGAGTTCTAAGTTCTCTATGCTTTTGCGTCTCACACTTTGTGTCTCAGTTCTCCATACTGATAGCTCTGCTATCTGGATAAAGGAAAATCACAAATATAACGGGTGTAGACACATATTCATAAGAGGTTTTAAAACTGAATTTCACAGAAGTAAAAAACCAACTTAATTTGGTGTTTTGTTTGGAGGCATATTGAAAACTCAATGTAAAAACACAGTAGTGGCAAAACTCCCTGGATTTTAAACAATTAATACAAGTAATTTTAAAGGCAGACCTCATTTTTATATTATGCCGAGTTTAAAACTGAAAAGATGTTTCACAAACCAAAGAAAGAGAAATGGAAATAAAGGGGAAAGCTAATATAAGAAAAGAAAAATAATTGGATGATGGAGAACTAAGGAAAACGACAAAATCACAAGCACAAAGGAAGAACAGGAGAAATAGCAGATGGATAAATGAAAAGGGTCACCCTGTAGAGGACACAGGAAATGCCAAATCTTCTGCAATTCACCTAAATCTCAGAATTTCATGCTTCCCCTTACTCTTCTTAGAGAAACAATTAGATTAAAAACTACTGCTCACAGTTCTAAAACTCTCTTCTCAGAAACTGGTTTGTCTCTGCAGGGAATAACACAGCTTACAGGGAGGGTATTCATGCAGGCTGAAGCAGAGGTCTAAACGTAAAATTAGACCAAAAAAGTCAGAAGTTTCCCATCTTGGTTTGAAAATATTGATAGAACAAGCTATTTTTTTCTATCACCTGGAATAATTGGAGATCATGAGAATTATTACATGTGTCAATAGTTTCTTCTTTCATTTATAGCTAAGCTACTTCATTTGGTTTCATCAAAAAGTAACTTTCCAGTGATCCTTTTCACCCCTTGCCAGATTTTTTTTTTCCATTTCTAATGCATTTTTTTTCTAGCCATGGCCCATAATACTCATCAAATTAGCAATCTGAAAGCAATTGATCATGTCCATAGTCATTTCAAGAATCAATGCCTAGGTCTTGGAGGTGCAGAATAACATCACTTGGCAAACTGACTTGAATGACTATTTCTATTCTTACTGAAAAAGACTGACTTTCCTGCAAGGTGTCTGTGACAATAGCAGAAAAGAAAAACATTGCATTAATAGCCTTAACATGTGAATGACAACCAATCTGTATCTCTCTTTTTTTTGGGGGGGGGGGCGGGGCGGTGGGGGCAGGGTCTCACTTTATCACCCAGGCTGGAGTGTAGTGACATGATCATAGCGCACTACAGGCTGAAACTCCTGACCTCAGACAATCCTCCCTCCTCACTCTCCCAAAGTGCTGAGATTACAGGTGTAAGCCAACACACCTGGCCAAGATGGCATCCTCTCAGAACTTACCCCTAACACCTCATACCATCTTTGTGTTCCACACTAAGCATCCTCTCTGCTTCTCTTTAGCTCTTTTCCTAACTTTTCTTCATTAAAACACTGTGTTTCTGCTTTCCAAAGCCAGGAATCTGCACTAACTTTGACCTATTATTCTACTTCACATGTTATTCCATCATGTTTAGAATCTCAGATATACGCACAGTCCAGTGTACCCATGGAATGAAAGGAGTGTCTACAGGAATCGGCAGTAGCACTTGCAACCTTTTGATAGAGCCGAGAACAGAGAGCCTTGCTGCTTCTCTATGGGACTAAGACTCTGAAGGATTGCAGTTTGAATTGGATCTGTTGCCACAAGCTGCATTCCATATATACAAATAAATATAAGACAAATAGACACACATGTGCATTAGTAAGGACTCTTGTTGCAATTAACAGGCATCAGCTGGGACTAATTTAATTAAGCAATAAAGGGCAAATAAAGGGCAAGTTACTACATTTATAAAGAGGCATGGCATGGATGAAAAGCCTTAACATCTGAAATTAGGACATAAAAACCATCAAGATCCCGGCAGTGCTCTTTGTCCATGTTTTTCCTTGATTTCTCTCTGCTTATCTGCATTGTTTTTTCCTTTCTTTTTCTCTTCAGGTCACATTCTAGGTAGACCGTGGCCACCCTAGAACTCCTAGAGTTCCTGTTTTCTGTCGGTATGGAAATGGCTGCTGCCCTCAATTCTACCTCCAGTTTACTGGAATGGGAAATCTGACTGATATCCACCGGCAATGAGCTAGGAGAGCTGAGTCACTTACTATAAATAAGCCTGCTGGGAGCCTCCTTGTTGCCCTATGGGTAGGTGGAAATGTCTCCAGGAAAGAGGGGTCTTGTGAGTTGGACGGTTCTCCACAACATCTAATGCCAGACGGGAATGACAACAGAGCTGTTATTGCTGAAACTGTTCACTGAGAGAGCCAATCATTCAGGGCTGAAATAACACACTTATGGCTCCTTGCCACCCTCTCTCCACTCAGCGCACCTTAAACTACACAACACCCTTACACTTACTGCTGCAGTCACCAACCTAGAAACAAGAATTGACTACTGGAAGGATTTTTGCCACAATCACCACCGAACCTGTCCACCCTGAAATCTGCCTGTAGAACAAGCTCACCAATCTTCTTTTAAAGGAAGGCGTATGTATTTAGTCTGTTCTCATACTCCTATGGAGAACTACCTGTGACTAGGTAATTCATGAAGAAAAGAGGCTTCATTGACTCACAGTTCTGCAGGCTGTACAGTAGTGTGGGCTGGGGAGGCCTCAGGAAACTTAAAATTATGGGGGAAGGCAAAGGAGAAGCAAACACATCTTCTCGTGACCAGCAGGAAAGAGACTGGGCAGAGAGGGAAGTGCAGCACACTTTTAAATAACCAGATCTCGTGAGACCTCACTCACCATCACGAGAACAGCAAGGGGGAAATCCACCCGGATGATCCAATCACCTCCTATCAGGCCTCTCCTCTAACACTGAGGATCACAATGAGACATGAGATTTGAGTGGGGATGCAGAGCCAAACCATATCAGCGTGTTTCTAAAAACCAGTATAATCTGCTATGCGTTCCCAATCTTATTTTTCATACAGCCTCAGTCTCACAGCTACAAAAAAACAATAGTATGATTCTTGGCAGGTGCACAGCATAGGCTGAGCAAAGTGATCTCTATAGAAAGCAAGTGATGATAAAGAACTTGAACAAAAACACGTTTATCTAAAAGTAAACACCAGTTTCTATATGCCAAAAACTATGCTAAACTCTTACTCCAATTAACTTAGCAAATTGCCACGTAACTGTTCAATAAGATAGAAATTCCCTAATTTTACAGACAGATCAGAGAGATTAAATACTCCCATTAACATTATAAAGAAAGCTGCTAGAGTTTAGCTAGCTAGTTGTTTTCCCCTCCTTGAGGCTTATAGAAATTTTTGCTGCTTTTCTTAAATCCTCACCCCCATTCTCTTATTTTCAGAATTCTGCCATCTCTAGTACAAGTAAGTGGGTTTCTACTTCCAGGAGAACTTTTCAGCCATGTGGGGTGAGCGAGCCTGGAGCTGGTGAGCCTCCGGGTAATGAAATACAGAGTTAAGCAAGGCAGCTGCATGTGGCACGTTAATCACTCCTGATGCTCTGGGAGAAGTGAGATACAATTATAAGCCAGTTAATCCCCTTGTTCATTGGTAGTGGGGTGGGAAAACTTAATCAGAATCACAAACACATTTGGAAAGAGGTTTCCAATAGACAGCTTGGAGAGAACAGAGATAGGCAGATCAATTCAACAGGAAAATCTCTTATTTGTCACATCTGGACGCTCCCTGGTTAAGTCTTAATTAGATTGTGTAGTAAAGAAGATCCCATAAACAGAACTGGTGGGGAGGGGTAGAGAGGGAGCTGAAGGCTGGTGAGTCAATACAGTTGGCCATGCTCCAAGTATAAGAAAAGAGCCCAGAGTCAGGAGCACAGAGATTGCTTCATCAGGCAAGTGTGGATGAGACGCATTTGTGCGCTTTCCACCTTCCTTCATACATCAATTTAAAAACAACACTAATGGGCAGGGCGTGGTGGCTCATGCCTGTAATCGCAGCACTTTGGGAGGCCGAGGCAGGCAGATCGCCTGAGGCCAGGAGTTTGTGACCAGCCTGGCCAACATGATGAAACCCCCTCTCTATTAAAAATACAAAAATTAGCCAGACGTGGTGGTGCATGCCTGTAATTCCAGCTACCTGGGAGGCTGAGGAAGGAGAATTGCTGAAACCTGGGAGGTGGAGGTTGCAATGAGCTCAGATGGTGCCATTGCACTCCAGCCTGGGAAAGGAGTGAAACTCCATCTCAAAAAAAAAAAAACAAAAAACAGCAAAAAACTCCCACAATGCTCACAGAAGAAACAAAGCCTCTCTACAGCTCCATCTAAAACCTAAAGAATGAAAGAACCAGCTCTCCCAACAGAAATGAGTTAGTTGGACATTGACTCTCGGACTTTTTTTTTTTTTTGAGACGGAGTCTCTCTGTGTTTCCTAGGTTGGAGTGCAATAGCACCATCTTGGCTCTCTACAGCCTCCGCCCCCCAGGTTCAAGGATTCTCCTGCCTCAGCCTCCTGAATAGCTGGGACTACAGGCACCTGCCACCATCCCTGGCTAATTTTTTGTATTTTTAGTAGATACGGGGTTTCACCATGTTAGCCAGGATGGTCTCTATCTCCTGACCTCGTGGTCTGCCTGCTTTTGCCTCCCAAAGTGGTGGGATTACAGGCCTGAGCCACTGTGTCCAGCTGACTCTCAGCCTTTTCCACCAGAACTCCTTTTACGATTTTTCCCCATAAGCAGCATGTTTTATTTTTTAAATCAACTATAAAATACATTAATCTATTCACTCATTTTTAACTAAATATACAAGAATGCTAACCTGTTCTCTGGATCATAGTGATGTAATCCATGTAATCATCATCCAGTTGAAGAAATATCTAAAAGCTGAATGACTTCACTGTTCTGTATAATCAAGAACACACATGCATGTACAGTTTTAATTGGGCATCTGTAATATAAAAAAATTGCTTAGTATATTTATTATCACCTTTTTAAAAAATCCCAAGCAATTTCTAGATTGAATGGAATACACTAACCCAGATTCAGATGGTTTTCAGGCCCCTACATCTTTTTAGATGTGGAGACTTACATTCTGTGCTAGTGCTTTTCTAAGGCAACTTAGAGCATTTGTTCCAGTGAAGCTTCAAAAAAACACAAAAACTTTACATGTAACATTATGCGTGGTTCTCTTTGGTGGAAAGCACAGTGAATCAGGTGCTATGCCTCTCATCAAGAATGTCTCTTCTCATTACATGATTAAATGAGAGTACCTTCACCTGGACCTAGCAGCTTAGCACCCTACCATTCAAGCAACACCATACCAGCAGAATCATGCTTTTGCAGAATGAAGTGAAAGAAACCTCATATTTATCATTAGTAACAGATTAAAAGTTAATCAGGGAACTATGTATAGTGTTAAATCTTCCGGAGCTCCATGGTCAATCCGATTTTCTACAGACGAGGCATAGGGCTCACTGACTGACTGCAAGCATCACCTACAATTTGGGCTTTTCCTCTTCTAACTTGTTTTGCCTGTCAACAGTAAAGCTTATATCTTACTTAAAAGCTATTTCACATTTGAGGATGATTAAATCACTAATGTATGTTAGAATAGACTAATAGTTAAAGGGATGGCACTTCTAGAAACTGACACTCTTAAGTGCTTTACTTCAATGGTCTCATTTATTCCTCACAAATATCCCATGAAATCAACCTTATAAGTATAGTTCCCATTTTGTATATCAATATTATATATTAAAACAATACATATAGATATATATTATGTATGTTTATAAGATTTATTATACATTATATATAGTTTGTAAATAATATATATATGGTTTATAAGTGTAGAATCAGGATTTGAACCCAGACAGTGTGACTCTTGAACCCACATATTGGTACTGTCCCATAACATTGTACTTACTAGGAGTAGAATACAATTAAAAGCCTGTCTGTAAGTATAGTTGCATTTAATCTAGCCTGCATGAAGAGAAAAATGTTTAATACTTGGGTCATAAGAAATGTTATTAGATCCTTTCATTTTGATATAGCAATAAAAATGATATGAATAAAGATAGTATAACAACTATCTTCATAGAATTGACATTGATTAGGCATTCTGAGTAATCTACAGATAATGTAATATAATGTGTATAGGTTTTATGCAAATAGTACACCATTTATATAAGGACTTTTATATAAGAACTTGAGCATCTGAAGATTTTGGTATTCATGGGGGTCCTGGAACCAATCTGTCACGGATACTGAGGGACAACTGCATTTGTGAGGTAGAAATGAGGAGTCTTGAACCAGTGCCAGTATTCTCTATGTTCCCACACATACGTAATACAGACCTATATAACATTGAGGAGAGAGTTGATGACACTGACATAAATGAACTTAAGTCCTCTGACCACCAATCCTAGAGGTGGCCTCATCAAGCTATTTGGGTTGACTGGCCCAAAGAGCCATTGCATCTCCCTGAGCTGGTTCCATGGGATTCATCTAAATGGAGATTTCAACACATGAGAGCTATACCAGACAGAATAGGCTACTGCCTCAGATCCAAAGCATTGAGACCTTTTAAAGCAGTGCTTCTCTCTTATTCCACATCTCATGAATACCCTCCGTTAAAATATCTGTACTCAGACCACCACCAAATTCTCATTTGAGTGAAGGAAATCTTGTGGTTAAGAAAACGTCAAATTCTAAAACATTTAATTGGGTGCTATAATCATCCTCCTTATCGTTCAGGCTTCTATTTATAAAGAAGGCTCCATTCTTGCTGGTTTTCTATGTAATCATTTATGTTTTAAGTTAGGAACCAGGCTGGGTGCGGTGGCTCACGCCTGTAATCCCAACACCTTGGGAGGCCGAGGCGGGTGGATCATCTGAGGTCAGGAGTTTGAGACCAGCCTGGCCAATCATGGTGAAATGCTGTCTCTACTAAAAATATAAAATTTAGCTGGGTGCAGTGGCATGCACCTGTCATCCCAGCTATTCCAGAGGCTGAGGCGGGAGAATTGCTTGCCCAGGAGGTGGAGGTTGCAGTGAACCGAGACTGCTCCACTGCAATCCAGACTGGGGGACAGAGTGAGACTGTCTCAAGAAATGAAACAAAACAAAAAATTAGGAACCAAATATATGAAGTCAGTCTTCCAAAAGGCTCAGTCATGGTGAGATGCTTCCACGGTGACAAGTTACGTAACTAGCGGTGGAGTGAGTGAGGGCATGCTACCTATCGCAGGCTCCTGGGGAGGAGCAGTATGCGATGTACTCATTTCAGAACTGCACACAGCCCTGATAGCTCCCGAAGAATTAAACAACCATAATATGTTTGCATTTCTATCTGGCTCCTGGACTCAAAGAAACTTGAATAAATATTGGCACATTTTATAAATGAGCTGTGGGAGTGGGGAAACACAGCATCCTTGTCATATAAAATCAGTTTCAGGCAAAATCATGGGGAAACTTGGTGCAGTTTTTAGAATATTGAACATTATATTGTTTTTCCTGCAAATGACTCATCCAATTCTTATAATATCCCTTTGAGGTAAACACCAGAAAAGGATCATTAGTCCCAATTGCTTCTGCTAGAGAGGCTAATAAGGAGAAGTTTGCTCACGAAGAGCCAAACAAACAAAATTTTAAAGAGAGAAACTTTGTGATTTGTTTTGAGGTCACTATTTATTTATTTAGAGACAAGGTCTCTCTCACTCTGTTGCCCAGGCTGGAGAGCAGTGGCATGATCTCAGCTCACTGCAGCCTCTGCCTCCCAGGTTCAAGCGATTCTTGTGCCTCCTGAGTAGCTGGGATTACAGACATGCATCACCAGGCCCTAGCTAATTTTTGTATTTTTAGTAGAAATGAGGTTTCGCCATGTTAGATAGGCTGATCTCAAACTCCTGGCCTCAGGTGATCTGCGGCCTTGGCCTCCCCATGTGTTGGGATTACAGGTGTGAGCCACTGAACCTGGCCTTTTGCTTTCAATTCTTCCATTTAGTTATTTACAGCCAGGTGTCACCAAACAAAGCTATAAGGGAAAATCAGAGATTCATCAAAGACTGAATCGTAACTTCTTAAGTTTCCCTAGATGGGGGGGAAAAAAGGAAAAGAAAAACAATTTTCTCCAACAGCTGTAGAAAATGTGTAGAAAAAAATGTAGAGAGAAGAAGCTGAGACGGAAAAACAAGCCCCTAGCCATATAAATGTACATGGGACCTAAAATCAGACAGAGGTGACTTCCTGCTGTGAATCGGCTGCCTAGTAACTATGTGGTCTCAGGCAAATGGGGATAAAGAGTAAAGTAGACCCCACCCCCCATAACAGGGTGGTGAGGACTAAATGAGATACTGAATGTTTAATATTCAGTATTATAAATTCCCGCTCATAGGTCAGCAACAATTAGTTCTTTTTTGGAGAATAAAAGAAAAGTTACCAAAACCAAACTTCAACCAAAATTAAGGCACGATAGTTTTTCAATCCTGAATGCTAATAAAAATGCCAAGGAAACGCCTTTAGAGTTAATGCGAAATAGGAGTCATTTACAAAGCAAACCATAAAAACTACTAAGCATAATTAAGCTAAGTAGTACGAAAGTAATCTAAAAAGTGTAAAATAAAAAAAGGATAACTTTCTTTCTTCCAGGTAGACAAAAAGAAAAAAGCTACAAAGGGTGACAAACTTCTGAAAGCATGCCAAACTCACTGAAAATTCTGGGCCTATGTAATGCTGCCCTCTTGTTCGTCTTGCAGAAACTTCTAAAACATAAATGTGCCAAGGATATTTTAACATTCTTTAGCACGAGCCAAAGTCACTTAAATGTTCTGGTCTGATTCTTTCCTACTTCTCAGAATAACTGAGCTCAGCCTAACCTCTCTGGAAAAGTGGCAGGAAGAAGCATCCTTCTTTCTTCTCTTGCTCCACTGTGGGTTCAGCTGGATAGGATGGGGAGCCTCAGTCTCAGCTCCCTAATTAACCACCTCCTAAGAACTCAGCAGCTGACCTATTTTTTTTAAAAGAGAATAGACATCTTCCACCACTGCAATCTATGTTAAATAGAACTAGACATCTGACCACAATAACTGAAGGTTAAATAAACACATTTCTTCACAGGATACAGCAAAATAAGGCTATTTAGTAACAACTAAAGCCCCGGAACAGTGGCTCAGGTTTCTAATCTCAACACTTTGGGAGGCTGAGGTGGGAGGATCATTTGAAGCCAAGAGTTCAAGACCAGTCTGGGCAACATAGTGAGGCCCCATTTCTACCTAAAAAGAAAAAAATTAGCCAGGCTCCTGCTTAAGTCCAGGAGTTGAGGCTGCCATGAGTCAAGATCACAACACTGTAGTCCGGCCTGGGTAACAGGGTGAGATGCCATCTCTAATAAAAATAAGTAGGTAACCACTAAACTTAGTAAGCCAGTGGCAAAGTGATAACATTCATATCCTTCCAGGATTCTTAAGTCACTGCTATCACCACACTAATGATGATACACAACAGCCAATGATGCCACAGAGATATACCCTATTCTATGACATGTGTGTTGCTTTAATGGCTTTGGGTTATGGGTTTTTTTTTTTTTTTAAGTCTTCTTCTTGCCATGTTAATTTTCTCTGGGGCCTTATGCTCAGATCAGTAGGAACTTCAGCAGCAATTTTCTTTTATTGACTTTGGGTTGCAGTCCATATTTAATTATGCCAGATAATAACTGCAGAAATACAGTACGGAATCCAAATCACATATCCAGAACACAGAGACAGAACATTTGTGAATTCACCCCTTAGTGTACTTGGCCCAAGACTCAAGGACAAATTTCTTCACTGAGCAGCTGGGATGTCACAAGTAAAATACCCTCTGAGTTTAGTATGTAAAGCCAATCGAGTTTATAAAGACAGGAAAAACACCTTTCTGGATTTAGGCCAGTGACAAGAACTCCTAAGCCTCAATGTCCCCTTCCACAAAATGATAATATCAGCATGTATCTCATAAAGCAATCTGATTAGGGTTGTTGTAAGGATTACGTAAGATGATGTATATAGAACACGTAGCATAGTACATAGCAAAGTAGCCAAAACGATTTGGTAGTAGCAGCAGCAGCATTAGTACTTAAAAAACTAATGAGACTGGTGAAACTCTCTGCAAGTTAGATGGTATTTACCAAAGTTGGAAATGCCAATACCTTTTAATCCAACAGATTTATCTCCTGGTATCTGTCCAAGAGAAATAATCATATACACAGCCCAAGGAGCATGTAAAAGGCTGTTAATATAATGCATTGTTTGCTATAACAAAAAAAAATCCTCAAATAACTAGATGGGGGGGAAATGGGAATTTTTTTTGCCTATTATTGGCAAAATCATTAAATAATATTTTATCAGTACAGTGTAATACTATGCAACAGTTGTAAAGAATAAGGTAGATTTTACATGTACTGACACACATAAAAATCTCTAAGATTATTGCTAAGCAGGAAGAAAAATACAAGTTCAGAAAAAATGTGAATAGAAAATACTTTGAAGTTAGGGAAAAAAAACCAGTAAAATACAATATATTTTACCACCTATATTCCCACAGAGTGATTTCCCCAGTACAGCACATTGGAAACAGGGTCTCCCTTTCTGCTGGAGTTAAGCATGTCATGATGTTGTCTATCTCTGCCACTTTTTGAAACGTCCTGACCAAGAATGAAATATATTTAGATAAATGTTGAGTGGAAAAGCAAGAAAGGACAACTTCTAAAGGGAATTAAAAGGAAGACAGAAAAGTGAGAAAGGAGATTTTTGATAACTTTGGCATTAGGATTCAAGGGGGGCTGAAGCTAGGTCTGCCAGCTTGACAATTTTAGTTACAGGAGCAATAATTCCTCCAGTTATGGAGTGAGTTTTAGTCCCATGTGTGATTTTAACTTGAAATTGAAATACACTCAACCTCCCAGCTTTTTTTTCCTTCCCCTACACCCATGGTTTTTAAACATTTTTGTTCCTGCATTCAAACAGAATTTTATATAGAAGCCCAGTATGTAAATCCAGCTATGTAGTTGTATGTATTCTGAATTTAGGCCAGGGTCGGGAACTCTCTAAGCCTCAATGTCCCTTTCTGCAAAACGAAAGGTAAGGAAGTGAGAACACAGACCTCAGAACCCTTAGATAAGCCTGAGAGACAAGGCTTTAGACCACGTGTCTGTTTCCTAGAGAAACCAACTAGGGTTAAAGTGCCTCGATTTCTTTATCCCAAATGAGAATAATAATATGTTCCCTATCTGTCTTTTAGGCTTTGATAACACGAAAAGCACAGCTCTTAAGGCATTTTGGAAAAATGCAAATCTTTCTTAAATTAAAAATCCTTGTTCCAGTTTCAAATGTGAGTTCATAATAAAGATTTCATTAACCTTAAAATGCACTATTTCAAGCAAAGAGATGGTAGCCTTCAAAACTCCTCAGTGCTATCAACCCTAAAGTACAGCAAACCCTTAAGCACATCCCTTGTAATTATGTTGAAATAATCACAGTAGGTAAAAGGTGATGACAAGTCAGACAGCCACAGATGTCCTGTTGTGGTACCGAACTTCTATCTATAAATTTCTTTCTGTCTTTGAGGCCAGTGTAATCATTTCTGGCATTGTACTGAGAATTACCCAGCAGTCCAACAAAAACAAGAACTATGAAATGACAATAATAACAACAAATAGCTCTACCCTGGCAGGAAAGGGCCTGGCATTTACCAAATTCTAAAGGAGAAGTCTCAAAGACACTCACATAATCTAGAGTGATAAACAGCTTTTAATCTAGAGTTATAAAGAGCTCTGGAGAGCATTTAGAACCAGGCTGGTAAATAACTTTTCTCTCTTATGCTAACTCGGATCCGTTGGGTAGTGATTACTCTTTAAGGCCATCCTACTTCCACAGGAATGTGTTGTGACAGATGGGCAATATCTTCCTTTCACATGGAATGGTAGAGAGCTGGTTCTCATGCTGTGTATAGGGAACCCCTGAATTAGCTCAGTCTTCCATTTTACCAGCAGGGAAGTGAACTTTTTTTCTTTGTTTGAGACAGAGTTTCGCTCTTGTTGCCTAGGCTGGCGGGCAATGTGCAATCTCTACTTACTTCAACCTCTGTCTCTGGGGTTCTATTGATTCTCCTGCCTCAGCCTCCCTAGTAGCCGGGATTACAGGCACCTGCCACCACATCCAGTTAATTGTATTTTTAGTAGAGACGAGGTTTCACCATGTTGGCCAGGCTGGTCTGGAACTCCTGACCTCAAGGGATCCACCTGCCTCGGCCTCCCAAAGTGATGAGATTACAGGTGTGAGCCACCGTGCCTGGCCAGAAGTGAACTATTAAACACTGACACAGCTTTGTGGGCAAGAAGGCCATGTTGGAGCTTCTATGGCTATCCCAAGAATAAATTTATTTGTTAAGATATTTAAACTAAATTTCTCAATTTATCCCAAAGATCTCAGACTTCTAATTCATTTTTTTTCATGCTCTGTCACCCCTCAAATACACTATTAAATTAAGCTAAAAAGTTTTTGTCAGAAGGAAAAAATAATAAAAGAGAATTCTGTAAGACAAGCCTTTTTAATCGTAAGAAAATATTTCCAGGGAAATGTTAAGATCTCTCTCTGGATCCTCAGTCATTAAGATCTAGGCTGGGTAAAAATCTGGAAAGCATCTAAGGAAAAAGAAAACCCCCTTTGCCCCATGACTTCAGGAAGGAGGACTTGCAATGGGAATTTTAACAAGACTTTTCTGTCACAGGTTTTCATTCAACCTGCAAGTTTTATGTTGGAAAGTAAGTCTTACAATGTTGATTCTGCCATTCGAATGATTCATGTTCTCCCTTGCCAGATAAAACGATGCTCTTTTCATGGAGACATAAGGCAAACAGGCAATTCACTGCACTGAGTTTCAGGAAGAACATCTCTCCAGCAAACACAGCAATACAGTTTTGTTCTGATTTTCTTTCACATTATTTAACAAATTAATGAGTCTTGGTACTCACTGTGGTGGGCTTCTTCCCTTCCTGCCAACACCCAAAAGCTTGCTAAGTGTCTATTTCTCTGTTGTCTTCAGCTGTTTGAGGTGATCACGGCCCCCACGCCACCTTCCTCCCTGCCAATCTGGCCCTGTCTTATCCCTTCAGCCTCATGGTTCACCACCACCAGCCCGTGCTGCTCAGCCCTTCCACAAGAAACTGCCTAGGATGCCTACTAAAGTTGGCAACGGAGTGTTTAGTTGTGGGATTTGGTGATTAATGCCTATCTACCCCACTAAGATAAAAAGCTCCATAAAAGATCTGTGGCTATGTTCAGTAATAGTCTGGAATTGAAACAAATCATCTTTCCAGAAGCCCTGCTCACTTCACGTCTAGGTCTTTGGTAATGTTCCATAAAAACAGGAATTCCACAGCTTGTCCATATTGATATTCTCCCAGCGGGGTGGGGTGTTCACGTCTTTCCTTTCTGGGGTTCCCATTCTTGTTCACACAAACAACAGGTTGCCTACAACCATCAATGTCAATTCTTTTCTAATTTTTATCTTCTCTATCCTGCTGGAAACAACAACAACAACAACAAAAAGCCTGCGATGGAGCACTATGTATAATGAAACCGGGAGATCTTTCTTTTAACCATTTGTTTGCAATATTTTTCTGGTGATTTGCACCTTGCTTCTCAATCTCAATCATATCTAACCAAATAAATGCCTGATCATCTCCTCATTCAACAAGACAACAGGGAAAAAGAGAAGAAAGAAGTCAAGATATCCTGTATGACTAACATTGGCTAAATTCTGTGTTTAGCCTTAAGGATTCAAAATATAAATAAATACATAAACACACGCACATGCTTCCCCCAACCAAAGAAAACTCACAGATAAATAAGAAATGTGCCCTGCTTTAAAAAACACAAGTATTATAATTTATGAAATAAACAAATAAGGAATAGGTCCTGCATTTAAAAAAAGATCATTCTAGGCCGGGCGCAGTGGCTCATGCCTGTAATCCCAGCACTTTGGGAGTCTGAGGTGGGCAGATCATGAGTCAAGAGATCGAAACCATCCTGGCCAACATGGTGAAACCCCGTCTCTACCAAAAATACAAAAATTAGCTGGGCGGGGTGGCACGCATCTGTAGTCCCAGCTACTCGGGACACCAAGGCAGGAGAATTGCTTGACCCCAGGAGGCGGAGGTTGCAGTGAGCTGAGACCCTGCCACTGCACTCCAGCCTGGCGCCTGGTGAGGAGCGAAACTCTGTCTCAAAAACAAACAAACAAACAAAAAAAGATCATTCTAATTTGTAAAAAAAAAAAAAATAAAGTGACAACTAAACAAATGCAATTATGTATTATAGGTGCTGTATCAGATAGATGGAAAGGGGGGCCAATTTTATACTAAAAGGTTAACACATGCTGCAGGAGAAGGGTGGCATTTGATACAAGTCTTTAGGAATGCATATGAAACTGATAGTCTTCTGAAAGAAAGGGATTTTTGGCCAAAAGAGAAGGAGGAACATTTGAGTAACTTCGAATCCTTCGGCATGGGGTATCAGGCCTTGAGAGACACAGGACCATATCATGAAGGACCATCAATGCCAGGTTAAAGAGTTGGAGTTTATTCTGCAATGGGGAACCGCTAATGGGGACCAATTCAATCAGATTTTTGTTTGAGGACAGTGCCTATAAGCTTAAGTGTGTGTAAGACTTACATACCTCAAACACTGAGATTCTGATTGAAAACACCTGATTTCATTATGAAGGTCCTAGGAAGCTGAATTTTAATTAACCCTAGCAGTTTTCATGTAAGTACTCTGAGGTCCATACTTTTCCTAAGTTTGCTGCAAATAGGAAATTGCAGCTGCCACTATTGACCAGAATGAAAAGGTCAGTAAAATGAATCTGACCTTTCCCAATATTCCTACTGTACAACTGGGAGGTATTTTCAGGGTATGCACTATCTGACTTGAACTTTATATTTGTAGAGTGTTATAGGGCATGGACAGCTTGGGCCCAGCCATGCATTCTGGTTTACAATTGAGCTCATCATCAATTCTCCACCGAAAGGGAAAAGGGTCAACCTACCCATTAGGCAGAGTTTGCAGAATGCCTAAGGCACACATTTTAAGGGGCCATGCCAATGTTTTAATTTATTTTAAAGTCAGGAGATAAAACGTTTAAGTTGAGAAAAATGTTCAAATAAATAACATGTATATAAGTGTGTGTGTGTATGTGTGTGTATATATATATGTCTCTCTATATATATGTCTATATATATATATGTCTATATATATGTCTATATGTCTATATATATGTCTATATGTCTATATATATATGTCTATATATATATGTCTATATGTCTGTGTGTGTGTATATATATATGTATATATATATGTCTTTTTTTCAGTTGGGGTCTTACTCTGTCACCCAGGCTGGAATACAGTGGCATGATAACAGCTTACTACAAGTTTGAACTCCTGAGCTCAAGCAATCCTTCACACCTCAGCCTCCTAAGTAGGTGGGACTACAGCTGTATGCCAGCATCCCTGGCTAATTTTTAAATTTTTTGTCTCACTATTTTGCCCAGGTTGTTCTTGAACTGCTGGCCTCAAGCAATCCTCCTGTCTTGGCCTCTAAAAGTACTGAGATTACAAGCATGGGCGACAGTATCTTGCAACATTAATATATTGATCGGTAAATATACTTAACATATTTATGTTTATCAATAAATACATTTCATATATATTTTTATGTTCATAATATATCTATATACATACAATCAAAATATATTTTCATGGATAAAAAGACCCCAAAGGCAATAGTGCCTAAAGTCCACACAAATCAACATACGATCCAGAAAGGATGGGTGAGAAAATGCAGAGGTTTACAAACCTTTTACACATTGGGCACTGACATGAGTCTTATGTATGTCAGAGAGTAGAAAAACAATCATATTTATGATGTAAACAGGAAGCAAAGAATTTGAAAAGAGAAAGCGCTTTGATTCCAAGGAAGTGATTATTTGGCTTCCCAAATTCCTGTGTTAGTTGCTGAAATCTAAAATCCTCCCAGAAAAATGCAATCTTGAATTAGGATCAGCCTCTCATGAGGACCCAAAACACTCTGGGTCTACCAGTGTGAATAAAAGGTATGAAAGAGTGTGAAGTAAAGAAGTCTTAATATTTCATAAACAGTCCCTCTATTATGATGGTGGCTACATATTTGGATTTCAAAAAGTTTCCAGGAAAGGACCATCTGGCATTCCATTTTAATTTGTTGTATTTTATTTTATTTTATTTATTATTTTTCAGACGATCTCTCGCTCTACGGCCCAGGCGAGAGTGCAGTGCCATGATCTTGGCTTACTGCAACTTCCACCTCTCGAGTTCAAGCCATTTTCCTGCCTCAGACTCCCAAGTAACTGGGTTTACAGGTACATGACCCAGATAATGTTTGTATTTTTAGCAGAGTTTCACCATGTTGGCCAGGCTGGTCTTGAACCCCTGACCTCAAGTGATCTGCCCACCTCCAAAAGTGCTGGGATTACGGGTGTGAGCTGCCATGCCCAGCCAGCATTCTATTTCATTTTAGATAAAATCCAGAGGTCAGCAGAACAAGTAATTAAAAACAAAACTGTAGTTGATGTTGATAAGCCCACATGACATTGCAAAACTCTTTCCACTTTAAGACTGTCTGTACAGCCCTGATAAGTTATTATTTTGTTACTGTAGCTTTAACTCACTTTTCTACCTGAAATTTTATTATTAGGCATGGTATCTATTTTATGTAATGAAAATGGGTTATTCTGAATATCAGAAAATGTACTTCACATATTTTTGTTGAAGTTGCTTTTATATTCAAACTTCTCACTTTGGCATTTGAAACTGTTCAACACTTGGCTACAAGCTAACTTCACACTCTGTTCTCTCGATAGTCTCCTGCTCTTTTACTGCACTCTAGCCAAAATGGACCATTTGTTACTGCAGTGTATTGCCAATATTTTCCCAATGTTATGTCCTCGCTCTGGTTGTTTCCCAAGAATGGAGCCTCATCTTTACTGGGCCCATCTCTCATATCCCTATTTAGGAAGCTTGCTGGGTGTGTTGGCTCACGCTTATAATCCCAGGACTTTGGGAGGCAGAGGTGGGCAGATTGCCTGAGCTCAGGAGTTCGAGCCCAGTCTAAGCAATGTGGTGAAACCCTGTCTCTAAAAAAAATTACAAAAAATAGCCAGGTGTGGTGGCACATGTCTGTAGTTCCTGCTACTCAGGAGGCAGAAGTGGGAGGATCACCTGAGCTCTGAAAGTCAAGGCTGCAGTGAGCCGAGCTGCAATCCTGCCACTCTGTTCCTAGGCAACAGAATGAAATCCTGTCTCCAAAAAAAAAAAAGAAAAGAAAAAGCAAGGCTTTACTGTCTGCTGGCTACCCTACCTAGATGGGGCGTTTCCTTCTAAGTCTTCTGATACTGTTTTGTACTTTCCTTATTGGCTCAATCATTTTAACACTGTATTTTAGCTATTATTATGTATTTTCTGTCTTGATTATCAGACTGAAAGTGAATCACAGAGAGTGGGCTTTACTACAAAGCACTACATATAAGCGGTGCTCAGTAATGCCCAACAAGGTCTTTGTAAGAGCACAGACCACCTTAGCATATAATCTCACTGTCTTTCTACTTACTTTGCCTCATTTTTCTTCATAGTATTTTACACTGCTTTCATCCTATAGCCTACATTTATTTGCTAATTTGTGTGTCAATTTGGGTGTAAGTTCCATGAAAGTAGGAGGGTGTTGTTTCGTTCACTGCTGTAGCCCCAATGCCTATAACTTTTTCAGAGATGTGATATTTGCAAAGTAATTTTTTTTTTTTTTTTTTTTTGAGATGAAGTCTCACTCTGTCTCCAGGCTGGAGTGCAGTGGCGTGATCTCGGCTCACTGCAACCGGCGCCTTCCAGGTTTAAGTGATTCTCCTGCCTCAGCCTCCTGAGTAGCTGGGACTACAGCTGGGCTATACACACCCAGCTAATTTTTGTATTTTTAGTAGAGATGGTGTTTCACCATGTTGGCCAGGATGGTCTTGATCTCTTGACCTTGTGATCCACCCACCTCAGCCTCCCAAAGTGCTGGGATTATAGGTGTGAGCCACTGCGCCCAGGCAAAGAAAATATTTGTCAATGAATTATTTAATAATATCTAATAAGTACTTATAAATAAATATTTTATGGGGTATGTGAAGATGGAAATGTCTCATGACCTTCAGAGTTGCGCTATCTTCTCTATGGAAGCTTACTTAACAGCAACTTTTCACACACATTCACATTGTCGGTGAGAACATATTTTGGATGGAGTAGAAAAGCGATCTGTATTCAGCTGAAAGGAAAAACCATAGAAGAGACAGAACCAGAAACAGAAGGAGTTATTTTGACACAGTCACATGACACTAAGGCCATGTTTAATAACAGTAGTGGTAACTTTGTGTTTCAGAAAGCTGTAGTAAGGTCTCTTTAGAAGGATAATAGTAACACATTGAGGGCAAAAGAGTATGTCTGAGAGAGGAGCAGATGTTATACACCCAGGGCAGGTGGCGAGCTCTGCGGGCTGAACCCCACATTTCAGCCATCTAAGAAAATATTGGCCGGGTGCAGTGGCTCATGCCTATAATCCCAGCACTTTGGGAGGCCAAGGAGGGCAGATCAGGAGGTCAGGAGTTCAAGACCAGCCTGGCCAATATGGTGGAACCCCATCCCTACTAAAAATACACAAAAATTATGGGGCATGGTGACATGCACTTGTAGTCCCAGCTACTCAGGAGTCTGAGGCAGGAAAATCACTTGAACCCCAGAGGCAGAGGTTGCAGTGAGCCGAGATCATGCCACTGATTCCAGCCTGGGAGACAGAACGAGACTCTATCTCAAAAAAAAAAAAAAAAAAAAAAAGAGAAAGAAAATATTTTGCCTGCTACGTGCTTGGATTTGGAGCTGTCACAAGCTTAAGTACTAAAACTTACTCTTTGTTACATTTCTATTACTAGGAAACTCCAGCTTCTTTAAATAAGAAAACTTTTGTCTTTGTTTTTCACTTAGCATTGAAGTTTATCTTTAATGTATTATTCAGGTTTGGGCAATGATTAATTAATCAGAACGCTTTTGTACTGGGAGAATAGAACTAAGCTCTTGGCTAAATAACACCAGATGCTCCAAATTAGATTCTGTCAAGTAGATGACAGTGTCAAACAGTATTGTTAATTATGCAGTAAAAATTACAAGAGGCTAAAGATGAATTTGAATTTTTAGGAATAAAAATTTTCCTGGTATCTTAGATATATATACAATGCCAGCAAAATTCCAGCTCTGGCTAATGTTTTGTGTGAAGAGAGAATAATCAAGAAACAAAATGTAATATACCTCAGCTTAGAATTTTGGCTTCAAGCCCATTTAAGGAGGGATACCAGTGTATAAAATTAGTTTTTCCACAAGTGTACAGACTTATCTCAAGTATTTCAAAGAGTTTGGCCCACTAAAACATGACCGTGTGAGAACAGGTCTAATCCATCAGAAACCTTAACTTTCAAAATTAGCCTAAGAGGGAGATTCAGTCAAAACAGATACATTTGTTAGTTATATTTCTGAATCCTAGGTATTAGCGGATTCAGCTTAATAGCTAATGCTTACCTATAATGGTTAGATTTCTTTCCCTTTTTTTCTTTTCCTGAAACTTACTATCTAGGGCTGATAGGTTTTTACAGAAAAATGATCACTTTTAAACACTTGACAGAGAAAATTACACATGAGAAAAGAATCAGAGAATAGGAGTGTAGGCTTCAGACATAAGGAAAATTCCTTTTCCACAATCAGAAGCAGTTGATTCCTGTGAGAAGGGCTTTCTGATTCTGAAGGATGTATTTTGATTGTAGAACAGCTCAATAGAATCCCCAGCGAGAAGAATGCCACTGTATTTAGGCTTTATTTCCAGAACTTTCTAGTCCTGCTAAAGGTAGGCACAAAATGGCTTTAGTGGCACCTCTCCTCAAAACTGAATTCTGTATAGAATTTAATGTGCCACAAGTTCATCTTGTCAGCAGTTGAACCAAAGCTCCTGTGTACATCCAAGAAATGGATCAATGGACATTTCAGGACACTTCAGTCCATTCTTATAGCACAGAAAAAATGGGACTGGGTATTTTCTTTTCAGAACCAAAAGTACCACCCAGAATTTCTATTTTTTTGTTTGTCTTGTCATAGAGGGAGTTTCACTTTTGTTGCCCTGGGTGGAGTGCAATGGCGCAATCTTGGCTCACTGCAACCTCTGCCTCCCGGGTTCAAGTGATTCTCCTGCCTCAGCCTCCTGAGTAGCTGGGATTACAGGCATATGCCACCATGCCCAGCTAATTTTGTATTTTTATTAGAGATGAGGTTTCTCCATGTTGGTCAGGCTGGTCTTGAACTCCTGACCTCAGATGATCTGCCCTCCTCAGCCTTCCAAAGTGGTAGGATTACAGGCATAAGCCACTACACCCAGCCACCACCCAGAACTTCTTAAGTGTCTATATGTGTGTGTATATATATATATATATAGTTTTGCAGGCTAGATAGTGAAGCTATCTACTGTGTCAAAGAAGAGTGGGCTGGGGACAGGTGTGGTGGCTCATACCTGTAATCTCAGCACTTTGGGACGCTGAGGTGGGCTGATCACAAAGTCAGAAGGAGACCATCCTGGCTAACATGGTGAATCTCCATCTCTACTGAAAACAGAAAAAATTTAGCTGGGTGTGACAAGGCACACCTGTAATCCCGGCTACTCAGGAGGCTGAGGAAGGAGAATCACTTGAACTTGGGAGGTGGAGGTTGCAGTGAGCCGAGACTGCATCACTGCACTCCAGCCTGGGTGACAGAGCGAGGCACTGCCTAAAAAAAAAAAAAAAAAAAAAAAAAGAGTGGGCTGAATTTTCCCATTGCTCAGGCATCATCCTTCCCTCTACATCTTTACAACAATCTAGATGAGTCTTCCTTATTCATTCATTTATCCTTTCAGTCTTTTATTCATTAATTTATTTAATATATAATATGAGCCAGGTTCTGTGTGGCTTAAAGTTCTCTTCTTCCTTCTTTCCTTTCTTTTTCTCCCCCTCCCTTCCTTCCACAAATAACAATTGAGCACCTACAATGGATCACTCTTTTAAGTATTAGGCATACAGCAGTAAGCAAGAAAGTCTAGAATACTGTTCTCAAGGAGCTTATAGTTTAGTGGATGGCAGCACACAAGTAAATAGAAAAATAAATGAGAACATTTCAAATTTTGGATAGCCATGTGTTATAAGGATAAGAAAGCATGGCACTGGGATAGAGAGTGCCTAAAGTTGATGTAATGCTTTAGATCTTTCCAAGGAGCTGAAATCTTACCTGCCACAAAAATATCTAGTAGATGAGCAATTGTTCAGGCTGTGAGCTGAGAGCCATTTTCTCAAGTCCATAGTACAGAAAGTGCGGTATGTGTCTAGAATATTGCATAGGAACTTGTAAGATGTTTACAACCCAGTGCGGAGGTTCTGAATGTGTTTCTAGTTGTCAACGCCATTGGGTGTATGAAGAAAGTTTAGACACTTTCTCCAGAAAAACACCCATCCATACTTCTAGGAACACACTGAATATTTAGCATATTATCTCAGAGGGTTTATGGATCTTCTAAAGCCCATTTATATACGCTCTGCAGATTCACGAACTCTTGTCAGAGTGGCAGAATAATTTTTGGTGTTATGATGCCGCTCTTAAAATATGATTGAACTAATTTGTACTGGGTTGCGTGTCTGTGCCAAGCATTTTCAGATACATTAATAATTTAACATTTGTAAAATGAAACCAAGAATTCCAGAGATGGAGTGAGTTGCTTAAGACATACTAATTCATGAAAGGGCTGGTATTTGAACCCAACTTTTTCAATGCTAATCCTGCCTTGCCACTATCCTCTACTTGACTTGGGGACTAGGGGAGTTGTTAGCACAGACTGTTCAGTGACATAAATCATCTCTGTGTCCTACTCTGCCTTGGTCTTAGGGACTACTGGTGTTGCACAGAACTGCTTTACAAAGTCACCCTACATGGACTTTTACATTCTAGCCTCAGCCTGGCTTGGATCTTTTGTTATTCATGCTTCAATTGTTGCTACCTATACCTAAGAATTTAGAATTTAGTGTCATCTGCAGGTTTCATTAGCAAGCTGCTTATTACAGCTCTTCCAGGTCATTAATGAAGCTGCTAAATATGTCTGGTTCTGGACCTCCCGGTGGAGGCCTGCTGGTTACTTATGAGAGACTCATTTATCATTTCTCAGCCCTGAGAATCTACGGACAGCCTCAGACTTGGGGATGACACTCCAGTCCAAATCAAGGATCATTTTCAGATTTCATAATCTGTCTAATCAAGTTGCATCTCAGGTAATTGAACTTTGAGAGGTATCACTCACTGCTCCTAAGAAACGTGACCATATAAATTGTCAACCTATTGGGATGTTTTTTACAGCTAAAGGGGGTATAATTACCCAGGCAACAAATGTAATGAAACCCTACAGGATAAACCAGGCTGAATGTCACCTTAGTTCTCTGCATCTTCAGATTAAAGTGTCATCTACTGAGCACCTACTACTTGGTAAGCACATTTATAAGTATCAGCATTTTAAAAGATAATGCAAAGACATAAGTTAAATTCCAGCTTCCATAGTCACAGAAGTGCTTTCAGAACAACTATGTTACAGAAATCTTCTGGATCCCAAGGATTTATTTCCCTCTTCTTCTCATACATCTCTATGAATTCTTACTCTGCTACCTGTCAACTTCTGTTCTATAATGGGATTTTTTTAATTGAAATTTGTAAATTATATTATAGTAAAATAGGCTCTTATTAGAACATTAGTGATAGGAAAAGACCTAAAATCAGTATTTGTAGAAAATGATCCTTTCTTTCCCATTGAGTTCTACAGAAGATTCACAGCAATCAAACTCTTCTTTCTCCTCTCACCATTTTTACTGAAAGCCATGTGTCTCGTTATCATTTTAAGGATGTAATCCATACAAATCAAATATCAGCCACTTTCTGAATATGGCAAAACCATGAGTCAATGATATATCTAACTTTGGCTACATTTTCTATGTATAAATCAAAAGCCTACAGGCAAAACCCACTGCTTTTCCCTCACTTATAATCACTCAATTATTTCACTCAACTGCCTAAGAAACCCTGTCCCAAGCCAAATTCTCCTATTTAAACTCTTTAATTATGATTTCCACTAGCAAAGTACTGATGCATTAGTCTTTCCAAATATGTACCCCCACTTAAACTTTAAAACACATACCTCCAGGGAAATCCACTTTTACGCATTTATGATTTATTATACTGAAATAAGAACAGCTTTTAGCAGGCTTTTGCCATTACTGGAAGCCTTTAAAATCTTTAGTTTTAAGAAAAACAATCCACAGGTCACAATTTGCCACAAGTAAATGATGTCAGACAGGTCAGACAGGCAAAAGTTAGAGCTAGTTGTATATAAACTGCATAGCGATACAAACATGAATATTCTTTACTAGTTGTATATTTTTTATTCAATTAGAACTTTTAGTCAATTGAAAAATAAATGTCTCCAACTGGAAAAGAGAGTTGACTTGTATCTTTGAAGAGCTACAATATTTGAAACTCACATATGGACAACAATACGAATTCTTCCCACTGAGTTCACTGAAAATGTTTGCAGAAATCTGCCTGGGGCAAAAGAAGAGGCAAATCAAATGATTCAGAAGCAGAATGTGTTTCATTATAAAGACAAATAGCAGAAGCCCTGGAGTCTTACAAAGATTTTGCTTTCTTACCTTCACTGCTAGGGGTTTCCAAGAGCTCCTTCAATCATATAGTTCACCTTCTACTGCACATACCTTGTCTGCATTTCTGAAATGTACACACCTGTCTGGCAAAGAATGTTCATTTCTCCACAAAGTCCCTACGGGGTGCAATCACCATGGAAGTCAGTAGTTCTCAACCTTTGTTACACATTTATTCCTGTATGGGAATAAAAAAACTGCTGATACCTGGACTCCATCCCAAACAGATTCAGATGTAACTGATGAGTAGGATCCAATTACGAGAATTTTTAAAGGCTCTCCAGGTGAATCTAATATGTATCAAGTGTAGAAGGCTACTGATTTAGATGAAATTTATTTTTAAATTTATTTTAATAATTTAAATTTATTTCCCCTCTCTGAATCATATTGCATATTCTTTCTCAACCATTTGTTGTTGGGTCAATCATTTGTTGGTTGGGAAAGAGTATACAATATGATTCAGAGAGGGAAAACTAGAAGTAGAAATCTTCACAACAGGAGTGATGCAAGTGAAAATGTGAACAATGTACATCTTTTAAACTTTAATATTTTTATTGTGTTAGTTTGGTGAGGCAGACCATGGAGCAATGCAGAATTCTAACTGTAATCACATTTTTTTTTAAAGGTACATGTAATAATTGGGAAATTTTATTGGGGGGTTTCCTGAGGAAGTTCCAACTGAAATCTAAAGAATGGGAAAAAATAGACCAGGTAAAGACAGAAAGAGTCAAAGTAGAGAGATTCCCATGTATCTATCTATCATTTATGTGATGGAAAAGAGCTAGACACGTTTGGTGGACAGAAAGAAGGAAACTCTGGCTGGAAGTGAATGCAAAGGGGATAGAATTTTAACAGAGAATCAAGGATAACCAGGGAAATGTCACATTCAGAGCTTTGCTGAAAGTCTAACTTGACAGCTTGGGGCAGGAAGTGAAATGGGTCATCTAAATGCTGTGACCTCTACTCTCTGGGACGTTCATTAATCAATAGCCAGGCAGCAAACCACAGGGCAGAGCTATGCTAGCCAACAACAAGAATGTTTTACATTGTGAAATTCAGCCCCAACGTTTATTTCGATCTGATGTGAACAAATTATTTACCATCTCTTTGCTGCATCTGTATAAGGCAATTAATAGTGAACTTTCCTCCTCAGGCTTACTAAGTGAAGATAAAGTGGTATCACATTTGTTGAGCCCTTGTCAATTCAACATGCCTAATAAGGGTTAGCCACTCTTATCAGAACTTAGAAGAGCACATCAGGTAGTCAGAGACACCGAACTGAACACAGCTACCTCTGATCCAACAGAGAATGTGCTGAGGACTATGGGGAGCTGAAATATAATGCCGGAGGAGCACAGAGTGGAAGGGATTAATTTTGAATCATGGGACCAGAGAGGACTTCATGGGGAGCAAAGCGGGTGTCTGAGAGAAGCCTTGAAGAGCACACCACATCACCTTCCCAGTTTCTTCCGGTTTATTTCTTACATCACCAACTCTTTTATCACTGTTACTTTCTGTGTTCTAAACAACATCAAACTATTAGTAACCTCTCATGCTAAGCCAGAATTTAGAAGTAAAGCAGAGATCTGGCACAGGGGAAAGAGGCATTGATATAAAGGAATACACAGTGAGTTTAAATTATACAAGCAGGGCTTAATACATGTGCAAAGATTTCCTGGGTTACTTGCAATGAAGATGACTTTGGTACGTTTTTATTACTTGTAGAAAAATAATTGTAAAAATCACTTTTAAAAAGCAAAGCCAGTCTTGTATTTTTACCCTTCACCAGTGAGCAGAAAATATTGCTCTGAGCGTATGAGAGCTGCTCTAAGTGTGCTCTGCAGGATCTGAACCGGTGATGGAACTCGTCTATTGATACACGAAGTTCTGCACCTTTTTTCCTACCAGGCAGCAGCAATAGCCATTTGTTTCAAAGGGAGGGGAGACCCATCAGAGTGACAGGAGACTAGAAAAATAATACAGCTGGACATTTGTAATTAACATCCAGAGTACCTTTTGGTTCCTTCGGAAATAGAGATGACATCGGGATATACCAGGTATCAGTCTGCTAAGAGCACAGACGAGCTCAGCATGAGCCACATCAGGACAGAAACAAGGAAACGTATTCTGTTCAATGGAGTTTCTATCAGAGCCAGCCCATAACTACCTTTTTTTCTTCTGAAGATTGAAGTCACCTAAGGGGACTGCTTTGAGAGATTACCCTTCTTTACAGACCCTCTTCGACAATTCGAGCTCCAGCCATGAAGAAACAAAGCTATTTAATTTCAGAACCCAGTAGTTTCCTTATGACATTTGGCAGAAAAAAAAAGTGAGAAGTTGTGGAATGAGCTGCTTGGAAACATTGGTTGTTAAAGGGTGAAAGTGTCGGGGGGTGGGGGGGCCTTTAATCACAATAAACACCCCATCAACCATTACGAAAAATGTGGTTAGGAATGATAAGGGACCCCATAAAGGAGCCTAGATGAAGCAATGTACTTTTATGGCTTAGTAAGCTGAGCAATAGGCCGGGACTCTAGAGATTCTAAACTATCACTATGTCCTGAAAGAACAAGTCACTTCCTAAACTCTGTTGTCTAGCCTCACTGGGAAAGCATGAAGCACGACCACTACTCTACCTTGGAGGGTGACACAGAAGGAGAGAGAGGAGCCATTGATCTGCAAGGCATAGAAATAACATCCATCTCTTGCCTCTGAGATTTCCTTTTAATTTTAATTGTTCTCTGCCAATTTCTGAGAAAGAGAACGATGTGCCATGTATTCTAGAGGCACAGAAACTTGGCTTTGTAGAAAGCAGCAACTGATGAGGACAGGGGAAAACTATCTCTTATCATATGATTAGCACATAACCATTGATAGCTAATTCAAAGGCTTATGGAAAGCAAAATAACATTTCTCTTTTTCACTCAACCATTTGTAAATGATAAAAAGCAAGAGGACAAGAAATGGAGGAGATAAGTTAATTCAATTCGCAGATGCAATGGTAAAACTTGTTCTCTGCTCACCCAAACTTCTAGGAGAGACAGAGAAAGTCAGAGTTCCGTGTCTAACTTTGCTATAGTTTTATAGTAAATATCCCTAACCCAATAAATGTGGGAGAGGTTCATGTCATCCAAAAGCCAGATAATTGAAACATTTCAAACAAGACAGTTGAAGCTGAGTTGATGTTTATTTCCTATTTATGCCTATCCCTTGTTCACCATGCCCTGGGAGGCTTTCTTGTCGCCATGTGCATGAAAACTTTCCTGGTTGGCTCCAGCATCCAGTTCCCGCTTTCCAAATCCCAATCACTTGACCACTGATGTTTCCCCATCCTAAACTTTATCATTGAAACCTCAAAGAGCATAACTAGGACACACAAAAAAGTAAAAAACACACCCCTAGAGCATGAAAGACTAGACAAGAATAAAATCAGCACTGTTGATTCTTAAATAATCAGTAGATAACCACTTTATGAAAAATATCCATCCCCAGAAAAAAGAATTATTCATAAAAGGAGTTTCTTGAAAACAAATGTTACTTACAAGGGGCCATCATTATAAATTCAGCAAAAGCATTTTTTCTTATACACACACACAGAAACACACAACTCAATATCTAGGTTTAGTGCTTAGAGAAAGGAATTGATTAAGATAAAGCCCTGTTCTTTCCATCCCTGGCATTATAAAATGCTATCAGTCTCTGTCTCTTGGGAGTCATATCCTCAGATCTGGGGCTCACCTTTCCCAGTCTAACTCTGCAATCAAGGGCCCAATAGCACTCAAATCCTAAACCCAAACAAAGTAATTCTTTCTTATGTTAAACTGAGCCAGATATAGTTTCTACACATGAGCTGTCAGTGTGTCTCCTCTCTCTTCAGTGCCCTCTCTTTTTCTCTCCCTCTTTCCTGCTCTCTCTAAATCTGGCTTCTAACAATGTCTAATAGAACTGCACTATTTGATTTGCCAAGCATTTTTGTTGCTGTTGATGGAAAACAAAGACATATATCCTTTTCACAATGCAACTATCAAAGGACAGAAATAACAACCTTCCTAGAGTGGAAATACGACCATGGGCCTGTTTGTTTGCTTGTTTAGAGAGGAGTCTCACTATTTTCCCCAGGCCGGAGTGCAGTGGCTATTCACAGGCATGGTCATCACACTCTACAGCCTCAGATTCCTGGCTTCAAGCAATCTTCCTGCTGCAGTCTCCCAAGAAACTGAGACTACAGGCATGAGCCACCGTGTCTGGACTTAGAGGCCTTGTTTTAAAGATATCTAAGAGACCTAAAGTCAACTTTTATTCAACATAACAGAGAAATGGGGATTTCTGTTTAATACACATTCTGACTAATATATAATTTTTATTTAAATAGCCAACATAGATTGTTGGTCAAAAAAGCCAGAAGGCTGGGTGCAGTGGCTCACGCCTCTAATTCCAGTACTTTGGGAGACTGAGGCAGGGGATCACCTGAGGTCAGGAGTTCAAGACCAGCCTGACCAAGATGGTGAAACCCTGTCTCTACTAAAAACACAAAAATTAGCTGGGCGCAGTGGTGGGCGCCTGTAATCCCAACAACTTGGGAGGCTGAGGCAGGAGAATCACTTGGATCTGGGAGGTGGAGGTTGTAGTGAGCCGAGATCACGCCATTGCACTCTCACCCTGGGCAACAGAGTGAGACTCAGTCTCAGAAAAAAAAACAAACAAACAAAAAAAACAGAATGTGTTAGTATATAATTGTTATTTTGAGATGGAGTTTCACTCTTGTCGCCCAGGCTGGAGTGCAATGGTGTGATCTCAGCTCACTGCAACCTCCACCTCCCGGGTTCAAGTGATTCTTATGCCTCAGCCTCTCGAGTAGCTGAGATTACAGGCGTGTGCCACCATGTCCAGCTAATTTTGTATTTTTAGTAGAGATGGCATTTCTCCATGTTGGTCAGGCTGGTCTCGAACTCCTGACCTCAGGTGATCTGCCCACCTCAGCCTCCCAAAGTGCTGGGATTACAGGTATTAGCCACTCGTGCCTGGCCAATGTTAATATATTATTAACAATAAAACCACCTTGACTATAATTTTCTTTGATGATTCAGAAGGCACTCCAGGCTGTTTTATTGTCTCAGGAAGTAAGAACTTCCAGTGTAGCATGCCTGAGTTGGAGTCTCAGCTGTCTCACCTATCTGTATGGTCTTGAGCAAGTTACTCGCTACTTTTATGCTTCACTTTCCTTATCAGTAAAATGGGACAATAATACTTACCTCACAGGGTGGTGAGTTAGTATATAGAACTGCGCCTGTCACATGGAATCCAGAAAATAAATGTTAGCAATCACAAATGTTGCAATTACTACCATTATATGAAAGTACTGGCTGACAAAAAATTTTGGTTTCTAGTTCCAGTTACTTAAGATTTTATTTTCACGTAATACAATTTAAAGCATTTCAAATCTTACTGTGTTTGAATATCAAATGGCAATAAGGTAAACACAATTTTGCGACTTTTTAAAGAAAACTAGGGACATCACCAACTCTAAAAGCACCTTGCTAATAGCGCTGCTCCAGGTTTTTTATCATGTGCTAAAACTCTTCCCTATAATGCATCTTGTGATGGGAAGCCAATATGCAATTTTTATATCTTATTGATCTGAATTTGTTTCTATGATTAGTGCTCATATAAAAAATTCCTTAGCCTAATCTATATCATCTCTAACATAAGACACAAAAACCTGTCTTTGTTGTTTTCTCATTGGAACCTAGGGTTACAGGCAGGCCAGCCAATAATCTCAAAACAAGACTTCACTCCACAGAACTAGAATGAGGCCAAAAGCAAATCCCACGCACATATTATAAAGACACTCTTTCAGCAAAAGTGACAAATGTAAGCAGTCTGGCTTCACTGAAACTGTGACATGGTATGGCTGTAGTTTCCTACACAATCTTATTTTTCAATGTTCTCTATTCCAAGATAAGGACCTTAAAACAAAAGCAATTACTTTGCTTTGTTTTACACTGTTTAGAGGCATTATCTCTGGTAGATACAAAGGCTCTATGCCACGTGGTAGCTGCCAGAAGAGGTGCACAAAAATTCCAGTAAAACAAGAAGCCTTGATTTCCTGTGAGGTCATAAGTGACAACAAAAGAAAAAGTCACTGAAACGCTGTGAATGTCAGGTTCAAGGACCTGCAGCTCTGCTCTTGTAAAGAATCCAGGGGATTCTGTATAAAGGATGGGCCTGTTTAGGGCTTTGACTATGAGCTTTATTATGGAATGAACTTTGCAGCAATAGGAGATGAGACGGTAATGAATTCTGTAAAATGAAAGGGACCTCAGAAGTCCGTCTGGCCCATCCTTCTACCATCAAGCAGGCTTATGATCCACAATCCAGACAGTAAAGACTGTACTCTATTTTATGCTTTTGGATGTTAACAAAAAATTAGATTAAAAAAGAAAAACCTCAGTAATCTACTCACAGACTCGAGAGTAGACATTCTACTAAATGAAATAAAATTGAATTACAAAGTACATTAGAATGCCAGAGATTTGATTACTATGAGGGTCAAAGAATGCTTCTGACAGATGACACAGTGATCTTGAATCTACCATTTGTCCTCACACACAGAATCCTTAGCACATAGCTGTACTCTAGCTGACAAATCACCTGCCAGACCTCTTCACACACACACACACACACACACACACACACACACACACACACACACACACACACACAGTATCCCATATCAGATATGTACACTGGAATATTAAATATAGACAGAAGGATGGAAATGGCAAAAGGATGTCAAGTTTACATTCTGTCTTCAGAATGTTTTACCCATCTGATTTTCAATCATTTATAACACATCCAATGACCTCTTTTCCCCTCATCTGTAAAACTGAGGTGCTAGTACTGAGGAGGGTTCTCGTGAGGTTAAAATTAATTAATAGACAAGAAAACCATTTGAGGATAGCAACATATATAGTGAAGCAAATTTCTTTGCTATAATTTTGTATTGTCATGTACTTAGTGAAGTCTCAGGTGTCGCAAACATGAAAACGGATGCTGCCAACCTTCTCTGCCCTCTGCTCAGACGGGATGGTTCAGTCCTCATATTTTCCAACATGCCCTCACACCTCAAGGACCCTCCTTGGGATCAAAGTCATTTTTCTGTGATCAGGAAAACGAGCTGCCCAAGCGTTATCTTTGCCAGCAACCCTTTTCCTTTACTTTGTGATATTTGTGACCATGAGTCCCCTGCTCACAGTCTTCTCCTCCCGCAACACTTGCAGTCATGTTTACTCTTAGACAAAATCTTTTTACATGAAAAAAGTACTAAATGTAACCCATTTGGGCGCTTCTGTTATTATCTCATATCATGTCCTTCTTTTCAATGAGATTTTTAAGGAGCCTTTAAAAAATCATATTTTAGTTAATTTTATTGAATCACAAACCTCTAAACTAATGTCTTAAAAATTCTCGATGAATGTGTACTGAATGAAGTCCTTACATTTTCAAATATCTCTTCCCTTTCTCTTTCTAAGTTAAATAAAAAATTTATCTTCTGTTTCTACTCCAGCCAGATATATCTGTGAGTAAAAAATAACAGTAATTTTGTCTGACAAGTATAAGAGCTATGCTAGTGATGTATTCCATCAAGAAAAAAGAAAGACAATTTTAAAGAAAATTAGACATAAAAATGAATATTTCACTCCCTGCAAAGTAATCTGATGGTGTTTAACAAGATTTTTCTCCACTTCTTATCATCTGTATCAGGGAAGAACATATACAAATAAATAATCAAAGGATAAAAGAAAAACAGCTTGTTCAAAAAATCCATAATGAATACTTATAACCTGAAAACTAAAATGAATAAATTCCCAAGCAAACAGTATGGCATCATAACAAGGAAGTACATATCTAATTAAAATGCTTACTTTCAGTGTATTAAAGAAAAAAATGACTATTTTTCTAGTTAAGAGTTTAAAAAATTTAGAACACAATATTTTTTTTAGTAAAATTGATAACAAAGACAACTTCCACCAGGTTTTTCAATATCTCTTATATAAAGACCAATGCAATACATCCCATTTAGACTACAGTACAAGAGGGAAAAAAAGTATGTTTAAAAAGCCAACATTCTTCCCTTTTTAAGATGATAATAAAAGCTCCGTAACTCATTATGTTTTCCTTTTTTGCATGTTGTGAACAAGTCAGAACAAAATGTAAGTCTCCAATATCATAGATCTTCAGTTCTGGTATAATTATTCTTTCACTCCTTTAATTATTTGCTGGCTTTATTTCTCACATAACTTATGGCTTCATTTTATCTCTCTCATATAATGTTAAAATAACTTAAAGTTATTTTGGAAATAAGTAGGGCATACTAAATACATGAACGAATAATTAAAAACTGCAAATCTGCTAGATTAACTGGCAATGGAGAAATACATTAAAAGAATAAGGTTAAGCGAATAATATATGTGAAATAAATACTAGAAGCTAATCTGAATGGACATATTGGTAGCTAACCTTTATTGAGATTTTACTCTGCATTAGACACTGTTAAATGTATGTCACACTTTATTATATCAATGAATCCTCACAGCCACCCTCTAAGGTAGGTATTGGCACCCCACCCCCAAGTCCCTCATCCTTAGATGAGGAAGTGACACACAAAGAAGTTGAGTGATCTGTCCAAATTCATATAACTAGCAAGCTACCTGCATATAATTGTAATATGCAGTTTATTTTCTTAACTTGAAAGAGCTGAAATTTATAACAATAATATTTATTTATAAGGAGAATGGACATTGAATCTAATCTCTTCTAAATTTCATGGGAAAATGCAAGCTATCCCTTTCATATTCAGCATATTTTGTGAACATTAACAGTTTTAATTTATTAATATTTAATAGTATTGTTTTCTAGTATTTCAACATGGCATGGCAGAGGAATGAGGTGGATGAAATTAGTTTGGGTGATGGCACATTTAGGTTATAATTACAGTTACTTTAATTATAATTATAAGCATAATTATAATTACTTAAGACACCTTTTTAATTAAAATACGCATTAAAACAGAAGGAGATGTAATGTTAAATCACCACAGGAAGCTAGAACTCTTGATCACCTACCTGCCACAGCTAACAATAATTCATACAGCCGAGGTGGGACACGAAGTCAGAATTTCAGAGCCAAGAAACTGGAAGCTAGCTGTTCAAACACCCCAGAGAGACTTTGACTCTGCCACAAAACAGAATGCAACTATTCTATTGTGATCAGATTTGCAAAGCACCTGGGTTTATGACATGCCTTTATCACCTCCTTTCTTCTTACATCAGTATCTCTTTTCTCTCCAATTCCCATAACTCAACAAGATCAAGGATACTGCACCTTGAAATGCAAAGTCAGTGGTAAGGATGTGTGAAGACACAGGTGTTTCATAGTAGTTCAATGTGGTGTTTTGTTTAATTTTTGTTTCTTCAAATAATTCTTTATGCCAAGGGGAAAAAATCCATATTGTCTATTTCAAATTACCCAGGAATAAATATGCTTCTATAAAGCCAGACAATCAGCTAGGGGAAATGGATGACCTTTCCTTGACTCATAAGAACCTCACTAGGTTGTGTGAGAAGTTCTGTGATGAATGATGGAGACACTACAAAGTTAGCTAAGAGAGGAATATGTGCTAGTATCATTATATTTCTACACACGCATTTATGTACATATGCAAAACATGCATAAATAAATATAAATGTAAATGGGTTAAGGTAAGTAAGGAAAAGCATCAAAATAGAAGGAGTTACTTCTGATGAGTAGAATATGGGTATCTTTGTTTTCTTCTGAAATTGATTTTCCATTTTCATGTTTTCTAAAATAGGTAGTACTTTTAAAATAAAAATTTTTTAGAAAAAGATGCAGAAGAAATTGGTGTACTTGAACACTTGTATATTATTATTTCTATGAGAAGAGAGCACTCCAAGCTTATGGATAGCTGACAAAGTTCTATAGAACAAATTTAAAATCATTTAAAAGCTGGTGGCTTCTTCCATTCTGGTTAATACAAAGTAATCATGTGCACCATATCCAGAAAATCAATTCTCAAACACTAGGATGTCTGACACTAGAAGATGTTTAGTATGATTTAATATCTTTTTGATAGTTTAAAAGGCAATTCAAAATCTCATGGTTTCTCATTGTCATCATAATAAACACAAATTCTCATTGACTATGAGTCTAAAATAAGCTTGGTTATTTGAGTCTTCATTGTTGTGTTCTTCCTCAAAGGGATTTAGCTTTATATTACCAATTTATATATTATAAGCACATATGGGTGCAGATGATAAGATTTCTATATCAATCCTTAGCTCTTTTATACCAAAGCTACATAGCTGAATGGATTTGCAACTTCTTCCTCATTCCTCCATGTTTCCAGTGAGAAATGGAAAGTTCCTGACAGTAACTCTCTGGCTGCATTGAAATTGGAGTGCAATTTAAAATACTTGAAATGAATGTAGAATGAGAAGACCAGTAAAGAAATCAGATTTAAAATGTTCGGTAGAATTCAACACTTTCCAGGCCTCACTGAGTCGAAAGACATTAACCAACCATCTTCATTATTTATACCCCTATTCTTTCTCCACTCTTTTCACTAATAGGTTTTGTTCACCAATGTTTAAAATCCTTTTAGATAGCAATCTGTGGTTTTCAATTCTCATTTTGAAAGGAGTTGAAGTCATTTCTATTTTAACATTTAAACAATTTTTCTTGGCTAGGAGTAGAAAAGATTGAATATGGTACCAGCATCTGAGCCTTTACCCTTTTAGAATCCTAAACTCTAATCTGGAAGGGACACTAGAAATGATTTACCCTTATTTGTTCCACCCCTGTCTCCTCCCACACCCACAACCAATTAATGCATTTGGCTTGATTAATTCCTAGTCTTCAACAACCTGACACTCAAAGATATACTTTTCCTACCTGGGGGAAATGGTGAGGAGAAGCAAATTCACTCCAGCTCACTGTTCCAGCTGTTCCCAAGGAAACACTGTTTGGGGGCCAGCAGTGATAACCAGTCAAGTGACTGCTCTACAAAGCCTTTCCTCCAGTCTGCTTCCCATCGTGCTCCAGTTTATGTCGGCAACCTTGTGTACTGACCTGTATTTATATGCTGGCATTTTATTCATACTTAATCCTCTGAAGGCATATTTTTGAACATCTATCCAGAAGTGAGATCTACTAAATTATTTCCTCCTCTTCTCTTGCACACAGCAACCTGTTTTGGTGTTGATACACTATGTTATATTTTTGTGTAATTATACCATCTCTGTAAGCTCTACAAGACTCTATTAGACATGTCTAGTGGTCCTGGAAGAGATTAAAAGAAATAACTATTTTTGCAAATAGCTTCCATCTCTATGAACTCCATCCATCTTCAAGACAACCATGAAGGATCAGTTATTGTGATTATTTATTTTTATTTTTAATTTTATTTATTTATTTATTTTTCTTTTTTTATTTCTTTTTTCGAGACGGGGTCTCACTCTGTCGCCCAGGCTGGACTGCAGTGGCGTGATCTTTTCTCACTGCAACCTCTGCTTCCCAGGTTCAGGCGATTCTCCTGCCTCAGCCTCTTGAGTAGCTGAGATTATAGGCATGCACCACCATGCCCGCTAAGTTTTGTATTTTCAGTATAGACGGGGTTTCACCATGTTGGTCAGGCTGATCTCAAACTCCTGACCTCGTGATTCACCCACCTCAGCCTCCCAACGTGCTGGGATTACAGGCGTGAGCCAGTGTGCCCGGTGACTGCGATTCTTATTTAATAGAGGCAGAAAGTGAATTTCAGCGTTTGTGTCTAAGGACACCATCTAAATAGTGGCAAAGCAGAGTAGAGACCCCGAAGGAAGGCAATTCTGATCACCAAGCACTGTTTTCTTGGAAATGGCTGGAACTGTGAGCTCGAGTGGATTTGCTTCTCCTCACCATTTCCCTCAGGTAGGAAAAGTATATCCTTGAGTGACAGGTTGTTGAAGACTAGGAATTAATCAAGTCAAATGCAGTAATTGATTGAGGGTGTTGGGGGAGACAGAGATGGGACAGATAAGGGTAAATCATTTCTAATGTCCCTTCCAGTTCAGAAATCCAAGAAATGTTTGTAACATGAAAGAGCATTCTCTTTCCCTACCAACACCACAGAGCCTAAGAGAGCTCTGCACATACTCGGTATCCCTAAGTAATGTTTTGGCTCAGCCATAAGAATGCAGTAAATCACACTTAATAAAAAGAGCCGTGGTTAACACTGAATACTTCAAAACTTGTAATATTATGCTGAATATTTTCTTTTCTTTTCTTTTCTTTTCTTTTTTTTTTAGACAGGGTCTGGCTATGTCACCCAGGCTGGAGTGCAGTGGTATGATCTCAACTCACTGCAACTTCCACCTCCAGGGCTCAAGCGATCCTCCCACCTCAGCTCCCAAGTAGCTGGGACTATAGATGCACCACTATACCCAGATAATCGTTTTTGTTGTTTTATACTGTTTTTTGTAGGTTTCTCTATGTTGGAGGTTTCTCTATGTTGCTCAGGCTGGTCTCAAACTCCTGAGCTCAAGAGATTCACTTGTCTCTGCCTCCCAAAGTGCTGAGATTACAGGCATGAGCCACCACTCCCAGCCCTATGCTGAACATTTCATGCATAATCCCATTTTATCCTGCCAGAAATGCTAAAGATGAGCACTATTATTTCTCTCATTTTATAGATTAAAAAGTTGAAGTTCAAGCTCCCAAGCTCAGTGAGTAGAAGAGACAGGATTCAAACCCAGCCTGTTAGACTCTAGGACCAATTACTCAACCAATACCTTCTCATTCTAATAAATATATATAATAAATACATTCTAATAAATACCTATTTCATAAAGTAAGCGCTCAGTCCCTACAGAGACTGAATCTTTGAAGAGAGGTGGAACTGGTAATGGTCACTAATATTTGTACGACTTTTTTTCAATTGTTAAGTGTGCATCAGATTAATCTACCTGACTCTTTTTCTTACTTGGTCTGGAATGGAGAGGGCAGTTGTAGCTCTGAGTCCATGCTTGGGGTTCCAAGCAGCATGATCATTTCCTATTGCCATTTATTCATGAAATGTCTCCTACATTTAACTCGGGAGTTGTCACTGTACTTTGATCCAAGAGCCTCTAATCCCTTCAGGCGGAAAACTACTCTGTGAGTTGCTACCATGTTCATTATCCTTCACTTGCTTTATCAAATAAAAATGTTTTTGAGCAAAATGGGAATGTGTTATGCAAGCCGAAAGGAAATCTAGAAATATTACTTCGTATCTTTAGTCTTCCTTTTCAAATATGATATCTATCTGAACGTGAAAAGCTAGCCATCTGCTACAAGGCTCTACAAATGAGTCTATTGCCCTAGACACTGGAGACTCAAGGCTAGTGAGGAATGAAGTGCAATGATCAAGAATCATTTAGTTAATTACTGTTAAGCTTTGACTCTCATCGGAAGATTCAAATGCCTACTTTGTTGTAGTAATTTAATAATTTCTATTATTACTTTTTAAACACTGTCCAAATCCTTTTAGGAAAAACTCAAAATGGGACTGAGTTCTCTAAAAAAAGATTGAGAACTATAAAGGGAGGGAGAATAAATAGTGTGCTCCTAACCATATAAGTGGAAGGAAAGGAGAATTGACAACTGTTGACTCGTCATCTTGGGATATGGAAAATCATCTTTCTGGCCATAGTTGGGCCCTCTCTAATATAAACTTGCTTACCTAATTAGCCAATTCTAATACTAGAGGTGGGATTATCATAGAGAAATTCTAGCCCTATTTAGTAAGCCACAGCTCTTTGCTAGTTGAAAAACAACTCAGAGAATTAAAAAACGGGGAATGTGGGAGGGGTATAGTAAAACCACAAAGAGTTTATTTGTAGGGTAGCATTGTTTTATGGGAGCTGGCTGAAACTCAAACTCATACTGGAGATGAAATAGCTCCAGAGATTTCAGCTGTGGGATTTTGATGTTACTTATCCTGGGTTCTGCCATTGATGGACTCACTGGCTCTCTAAATGGGTACTGTCATTTCTCCTTACTCTACTTACTGACATATTAATAATTTCCCTGGATTCCAATCCAAACCTTAGAAAAAAGAGTGGCTAATTAGTTCAACTTTACTTTTTTTTTTTCCCAATAGGTTGCTGTGCAGTCTGCGGACACATAGCTAGGTAACCATCTCCTGATCCTTGCCTGTATCTGGAGAAAGAGCATATTGGCCACATAGACTTGTTCCTTCTGCAAAACTGCAGGCAGGAACATCCCTTTGAAATGGAAAATAAATTAGTCCAGCACTCCAAAACATCCTGATGTAATTTTTGTATCATATAACTATATTGGTAAGATATATTGAATGCTGTGTGCTTTTTAGGAAGAGTAGGCATGAAATTTGGTCCATAAATACAACTTTTTAGAAACTGCTACATTCATTATTTTATATAAAAAGATTTAATTTATCATTAAGAGAGGCATGTAACAGCATATAAAACCAATTGGAATCGGACTGCCTGGGTTCAAATACCTGTTCTTGCAATTATTTAGTGTGTGATCTTGAATAACTCACTCTACCTCTCTGAGCCTCATTCAGTTTCCTCATCAGTGAAATGGATATAATAAATAATACCAACCTCACGTAAATTGTTGTGATGATTACAGATTTGTTAAATAAATAAATATATGCTAGTATTAAGAAAGTGCCTGGCACATTAAGAGTGCTATCTCAAGTGTTATCATTACTGATGATGATGATTCAAAGCTCCTATCTCACAAAAGTGCCAAGAGGAAGAAGAAAGAAAAATAAAAAGAAGAGCTGCTTCCATGGCAAGCTTGGTACAGAATAGTTTTGTTTGCCCTTTTAAGACTCCTTCTCTCATTCATTCTCTGAGGTTTTCCTTCCCCCTACCAAAATGATGATACTGAGAGGCATGAGAATTGCCTGCAGTGATCATCACCCTCCTTCCCCTCCCTAGTTTGGAGGAATTCTTTCTAATCTGCTTTGGGGAAGGCTTTTCCTACAAATCCAGAATCCACTCAGGATCTGGGCTTTTGGAAAGAAAGACTTGAAAGAGCTGTCAGTGACAACATTGCTTTTCCTACCAGTTTCCTCACGGAGGCAACTGAACTCCCAGCACAATACCTGCTTGTATTTTGTGAAGCAGTGGAAGATGACAAGGGGGAACAATAGACTAATTACTCAGGATATTATGAAGCTACACATGCCATATACCAATTAAACCTTATGATTAATCACTAGGAACCACGTACTAAACATGGTTAGTCTTTTTCTGAAGGTTAAGTGACCAGTAAGTGTTTGAACTAGCATTACTTCAGGCATAAGTCTGCCTGACTCTAAACCTCAAGAGTCAGAATCCCTTTTAGAAAGCTCACCATGGACCGGGCACGGTGGCTCACGCCTGTAATCCCGGCACTTTGAGAGGCCTGGGGGGAGGATCTTGAGGTCAGGAGATCGAGACCATCCTGGGTAACACAGTGAAACCCCGTCTCTATTAAAAATACAAAAAAAATTAGCTGGGTGTGGTGGCACGCGCCTGTAGTCTCAGCTACTTAGGAGGCTGAGGCAGGAGAATTGCTTGAATCTGAGAGATGGAGGTCACAATGAGCCGAGATTGTGCCACTGCACTCCAGCCTGGGCAACAGAGTGGTGAGACTCTCTCAAAAAAAAAGAAAGCTCACCATGATCTTTTTTTTTCCTTGGGGTGGAGGGTGGCATCATCCAAGTACAATAAGCAATTATATATGAAACCTAGCTGGTGAGAGACCGCACATTACTGATAGACCCCTGATGCTGCCTAAACACATACTTGATATTCTGCTATTGCAGCTGGTTATTTCATCCACTTTTCTGACCAGAAACTGACTTCTCAATGTAAAAAGTGTCTTGAATTTAGTCTGACATGAAGGGTATACTGTTGATTGAATAAGCACTTCCCGAGGAGGGCAGCATTCTCCAGCTAAGGTGGTCATCCAGTATATGCAGGGCGAGATCTATGACCCAGAGAAGAGGGGATGTGAGCACAAAACTGTGACATCTATCCTTACCCTATCAGCGCCTGAAGAGCTGAATTCACCTCTATTATTTCCATATTTCTGAAATTCCATTGCAGACTAAATTTTAAAAATCATGTGCTTTTGCTTTTTTTTTTTTTTTTTTCTTTTTTTAGACGGAGTTTCACTCTTGTTCCCTGGGCTGGAGTGCAGGGGTGCCATCTCAGCTCACTGCAACCTCCACCTCCCAGGTTTAAGCGATTCTCCTGTCTCACCCTCCCGAGTAGCTGTGATAACAGGTGTGCACCACCACACTCAGATAATTTTTCATAATTTTAATAGAGACTGGGTTTCACCATGTTGGCCAGGCTGGTCTTGAACTCCTGACCTCAGATGATCCACCCACCTCAGCTTCCCAAAGTGCTGGGATTATAGGTGTCAGCCACCATGCCCTGTCCATGTGCCATTTTTAAAAACCACCTTTGAATTAGATAAATTAGTCTTTGTTTGAAAGTAGAAGTAGTATTCTTCCAAGCAATGTCTTGTGCAATGATTATCACCTTCAATGCAAATAACACATATTTATCAGCTGCCTCTTTAAAAAATAAGATGTAATTCACATATCCTAAATGTTACTATGTAAAGACATGCAGTTCAGTACTTTTTAGTATATTCAAAGATTTGTGTGACCATCATCACACTCTAATTGCAGAATGTTTTCATCACCCCAAAAGAAACTCCCCACTGTCTTAATTCCCCAGTAGTAACTTCCCACTCTCTTAATTCCCTAGCCCCTGAAAACCATTAATCTAATTTCTGTCTGTATTATTTGTGAAAGTGACTATTCAGGACATTTCATATAAATGGAATCATATAATATGTGACTTTTTATGCCTGTCTTCTTTAACTTAGCATAATGTGTTCAAGGTTCATTCATGCTATAGTATGTATCAATACTTCATTTTTATAGCTGAGTAATATCCCATTATCAGTTTATTTATTCCTGGGTTGTTTCCACATTTTTCCTAGTCGAATAATGCTGCTATGAGTATTCATAAACAATTTTTTGTGTGTGGACATATGTTTTCAATTCTTTGGTATATATAGCTAGGAGTAAAATTATTAGATCATATGTTAACTCTATGCTTAACTTTGTGAGGAACTATCAAACTGTTTTTCACAGTAACTGCATAGTTTTACACTTCCAGTTAATGGCCTCTTTCTGCACTCTGAGAGCAAAAGAGTTAATGAAAAATAACAAAACAAAATTGCAGAATTTAAAAGCTAAGTGTCACGCACTTATCCTCCATTTAAAGCATCTTTCCCTAGGCGTCCTACCGCGATTTGGTGGCTACAAAATCACAGTTCCAAGAAAGACAAATAATTGACTTTCATCATTTAAAAAATCAATTTCTTTTATTCTTTAAATCCATTCTGCTGGCTCTCATAGAACACGAGTAATACAGAAAAATAAAACCTCATTTGTGATTGAACTGTAGCAAAATTTTACGATAAACTTTCAAAAAACCAAAAATTTTAAAACAAAAATTGTCATTATTACTCACTGAATGACTATATTACTGAATATTCTTTTGGAGAATCTAATTCATGTACACACACACACATATATATATATATACATATATATAAATAAAATGTATGAATAGCTATGCTATATAAAGAGATTTATATATAAATCTCACTCCCAATAGTTATTGTAATAGAAGGTAAGATAGCTAAAAAAAAAAAATTGTCCCATAAATGAGGGTTGCTATTGACCTCAGTCAGTAACCAGGAAGCTTTCATGTGGCATGTACTAGGTGCTTGACACTAAATAATGCAAAAATGCAAAATGTAAACATTTGCTTTGGCTATATCCAATCTGGGGCTGGGCACATGACAATGACCAGCAGGAGTCAGAGTCACAGCCCATCTGCCTCAGAGTCAAGTTGCCAAAAGAGGGAGCATGGACCTTGGCAGAGAAAACTGGTTTTCCTCCCTAGCACCAGCCTTTACAGCAGAAAAAATGCTGTGTTTTTTTTTAAGTGGTTATTTTTATTTACGTTCACTCCCCAAATAATTCTCAAGCTGCTGCTTCTTTTTTTTATCCATCTATATTTCCTTTCCTACCATGACAGGGTTGAAGTTTTTATGGGCCAGGGCTCCACTGAAAACTTAACTTCTCTTTTGAAAGAAAACTTCTCTTTTGAAAAGTGTCTGTGTACTCAACTTTACACGGAATTGCAAGAGCTTATGTGACTCCCCTGAAGCCAGCCTACGAACCTCTTCAAGGGCACCTGCCTGCATTAAGGTGAGTCATTTCACCCCGGTAACACTTGCAATGTGAATGAGAATGTCCTCCTACAGTTGTTCTGATGATAAATGTGATCTTTTCTTTGTTGAAGTGTCACTGGGGGCGCCATATCCCTGGAAAATCATCCCTCTAGATTAATCCACTTCCTTGGATCTAAGAACTGTACTCAGTAAAGCATCCCTCTGTTAGCATTTTGCCAGCCAGCACTATTAACAAAGACAGGTCCTAACACTCACACGAGTCAGTCTAGTCAGTGGACAGAAACCACGTCACTTACTTAAACAGAGAGAATTTAAATGGAAGAATTGTTAACTATTATACTATTGTTAACTAGATAATTGAAGATGTGAAAAGAGAACCTGAAGATATTACAGAGGAAGCAACTGCACAAAGCAGCTACCCCAGGGCTGAGGGGAAAATAGGAAGAGGTTGGCAATATGAAAACTCAGAAATGTAGAGGAGAGACCCAAGGAGTTCAAACTCTGAAAATGGGAGGCAGCATGGCTCCTCTGGCATCTCTGGTGGAACATCATGCAATTTGTTCCTAGAATGTTGGCAAAAGTGCAAACTGGATGCACCGCAGCTATAGGAAAGAACTCCTGCTGCCAAGGTGAAGCTGCATTGCCCTGATGAAGCTCAGGGTAACAGGAAGGAGACAGGGAGCAAGCAGGGAGCCAGCCCTTACCCCCTCCTCCAACCCTGCAGTCTTCCCGAAGCACCCTCTATTTGCAGAGCTTAACACAGAGCCTGCAGGCAAAGCAGTAAGCCTGCAGAGGTCTCTCCAGCTTCCCAAAGCAGAGTGCAGAGGGGTAGGTTTGGAGCTAATAATAAGTGGCACACAAATTATCTCAATGAAAAGCCTCTAGATTTTGTTAAATTCTGAATTGAGCAATTGAAAAAATTTTCATCTACATAATAGATGCCTTGAAATGGCTAATAACGGTACCACCTGTACTGAGCACCTGCTATGTTCTAGAGTGTATCAATTTAATTAACTTAATCTGTCATTTCACTTAATCTTAACACAAATCTCCTTCTCTCTGTATACACACACACATACATGTACGTATACATATCTCTATATATACTTGCACATATTTATATATCCACACATACACATATATACACACATATATAGACACATATGGTGTGAGAGAGAGAGAGAGAGAATGAGAACACTTGCATTATTTGGATTAATTCTAGAAATCTAGTGTAATATTTATTCCTAAACAGAACAAAATAAATAAACCAAAAAGGAAGCACCAAGATTCCACGACTGGAAAATCTGAATAATTGCCCAGAACCTAAATGCATATCTGACCTCCAACCCTGTGCTCTTAACTACTCTATATTACTGTCCACAGCCAGCTCAAGACACCAGATCTCCTTCTAAAAGGCCACTTTCCTAGCAGGGCACTCAGTGATAGTCAATGACACTGATTCAAAGGCCCCTTGTGCCCTAACGCTGCAGGGTGACTAAAGTTCACTGGGCTAGGAAAGCACCAGGACACTGGGTGATGCCTGCTATGTTCCTTCTAAAACCCATTCACTGTCTGGTCTCAATTACTTTTAATTACATTGAGCTACTGCTTCAATTGCATATAGCATGGATATTCTTATAGAATTCTTTCCTAATGATACTACTTTAAACATAGAAAAAGATTTGTAGAGATGGGATCAGCCAGGATGGAAAGACCATGAATAAAAGCGTAAAGAGATGCAACTAATTTTCTAAGGAGCATTCTGCTGACTTTTACATTTCTTTAAAAACACATTTAAAAATATAGGAAATTCCTATGAGAAAAATCTCCTAGACATTCATTTAATGCATGTATTCAATAAACATATTTATCCAGCATCTATAATTCACTTTGTAGAAGTGATTCATATATGGCCACGGCCCTCAAGGATTCTACCCTCTAATTGAGGGGATTCTACCCGGTAATTGAATTTACTCTCAATTAGACTTAGAGACATGAATTCAATAACCACTACGTGTTGAATACTAATGCTGGCCAGTCACTGTTCAAAATGTCTGATACGTATTAAATCAATAAATGCTCACAACAATCTATAAGGCAGATAGTCTTAGTATCCCTATTTTATAGATAAAGAAACTGAGCCTCAGAGAATTTAAGCTATTTTGCCCAAGCCACATAGCTAATAAATGCTGTAGGCAGAATTGAATTATAAGTATTCTGACTCCAAATCTTCTGTGTTTACCTAGGCCATGTTTCCTCCCATAACAACAACAAAGAAATGCTAAATGTCATATAGTACTATGGACACCAGTGCTATATGGTTGGGAAACCAAAGAAGGTTACTTTGAGAAGATAACATTTCATCTGGGCTTGGATTTTTTTTTTTTTTTAAATAGACTTTATTTTTCAGAACAGTTTTAGGTTGAATGAAAGGTACAGGGATTTCCCATATATTCCTTGCTCCCACACATTTACATCTTCGTCTATTATCAATATCTCACACCAGAATGGTACATTCATTACAACAGATGAACTTACATTGACACATCATCATCACCCAGAGTACAAAGTTTACATTAAGGTTCATTCCTGGCGTCATCCATTCTATGCATTTGGACAAATTTATAATGATATGTATCCACCATTATAATATACAAAGTAGTTTCACTGCTCCAAGAATCATCTGTGCTCCACCTATTCATCCCCTGTACTCCCCCAACACCTGGCAATCACTAATCTTTTCACTGTCTCCATAGTTTGGTCTTTTCCAGAATGTTATACATATTTGGAATCACACATTATGCAGCCTTTTCAGATTGGCTTCTTTCATTTAGTAATATATATTTAAGTTTACTCCATGTCTCTTCATGACTTGATCATTCATTTCTGATTAGTGCTGACTAATACTCTGTTCTCTGGATGGTGTCATGGTTTATTTGTCCATTCACCTAACAGAAGGCATTTTGGTTGCTTCTAAGTTTTAGCAATTATAAACAAAGCTGCTATAAACAGCAATGTGCAAGTTTTCAGGTGGACATAAGTTTTCAACTCCTGTAGATAAATTCCAAGGATTACAATTGCTGGATCATGTAGTAAGAGTATGATTCATTTAGTGAGAAACCACCAAACTGTTTTCCAAAGTGGCTGAACTATTTTCCATTCCTACTAGCAATCAAAAGTTCTTGTTGCTCCACATCCTTGTCAGCTTTTGTTTTTGTCAGTGTTCTCAATTTTGGCCATTCTCATAGATGTGTAGTGTATCTTAGCGTTGTTTTAATTTGCACTTCCCTAATGAAATACGATGTGGATCATTTTTATCATATATTTTTTTGTTATCTGTACAACTTCTTTGGTGACATGTCTGTTAAGTTCTTATTGTTGAGTTTTAAGAGTCCTTTGTAAATGTTTTTTTTTTTAATAAAGTACATTCTGTGACTGTTTTCATCGTAACAGTAATTCACCTTTATTGATAAGTGTTTATTGGTAGTTAGAGAGAAGATAGTCAAGGCACATCTATTGAAAAGTGGGATGATCTACCTCTCTATAAATCAGCCTCACTGATTTGACATTTCAATAAGTACATTCACAAGGAGAAAAACTTCAACATAATCCTTTGGAATTTTGTAAACTGGGTAGTTTGGTTTTATATCTAATCAGAATATATTGAATTTTATATGTTAAAATAGAGAACTTGAGGTATGGAGCCAGAAATGGTGGCTCCTTAATTAATCCCAATTTAAAAATTCATTTACTTATTAGAAAACAGCATGATGCAGTGAAGAGAGTTTGGAATTAGTCTGGCTTTGCTTTCCATCTTTTGTATGATGAAAGGGATTGAAACCAAAGCCTAATGAAAGCAAAGGCCTTGTATGATGCAGTTTAAGTGCCTTCTGAATCTCAGTTTTCTCATCTGTGTTGGAGTTGACATCAAAACTTTATTTGGAATAAATGTTCTAGGGACAGAAGATGGCAGAGCATATTTGATAAACATTATCCTATAGAAGAAGGATTGTTGATACTCTCACAGAAAAAATCATGAAGACTATCAGGAATTTCCAAATTCACAAACAGAGAAATATTTCTTCAGGCTCCTGAATTTCTCCATTCATAGGCTTCTAAAGTTACGCGTTTCCTGTGCTCAGATTTACAGAGAAATTGTCTATCTTGCACCTTTCAATAAATTAAAAAATATATATATATGGGTAGCAACTTTTGCAGTACCTGGGGAACTTAGTGAAATCTATTCTTCAATCATTCTTTCTTGTTTCCATACAAATTATATGGTGGGTGTGTTCCCATCAAGAAAAGCTACAGTTGAATTCAATTTTCTGCTCTTTAATATCTCTACAGTTTCCTTTTTCAGGCAAAGATTTTCTTAGGGAGCTTCACATTCATTTTATTATTGTCACCTGCCATCTCAGCTGAGTTTCTTCTGATGCCCTTTTGTGAAAAGAAACAAAACTATTACTACAACAGGGTGACACCACCAAAAAGAAAAATTGAAGATATAAGGAATAGCTACTAATTAAATGACTTTCTGTACAGTGCTTAAAATTCAAATACTAACTTTGACAAAATTGCCAATTATCTCAGATCATGGGCTTCTGAGAGTCAGCTGCCCACAAGTTAGTGACACTGGAAATACTAAAGTCTGTTGCCAGGTTTTTGGCACTGTGTTTGCTAGAACATCAGTACTGTGAAATTGTATCTAAATACTTATGCTATAGTGAAAGAAACTTAGCAATATAGCCTTCTTGGTGATTCACAGAGGATATTAGCATATTAAAGTCTCCAAAGTCCTACAGTCAAGAAATCTACTTAATATTGCATAAGCCAGCATAGCCCAAACATATTTGATTTTGGAAGCTTTTTAAACATTTTGGTTAACACCTATTAATATTTTGCAGCACTGGTCCTTCTTATAGTAATCTCTTGTAAACTGTATGCACAACACACCAGCAAGCACAAAAGAATAACACACAATGTTTGAACAAAACTCTAACACACAATGCTTAAACAAATTTTAATTAATTCATCCAACAAACATTCACTAGTAATTACTAATATATAAAAGCAAATTGTTTATTCACATAGTTCATAAGCATAATTCACTCTCCTGTTGTGTGTCAACATTTAATGAGTCCAGTGATGGGCTTTTGAGAGAACACATAGCTCTTTGTGGGTAAATTAAGGTATATATTTTATTTTAGCTCCCATTGAGGTGAACATCATGGTGAGGTGGACTCCCCTAGGTGTTCCCAGGAGTTTACTTATTTGAGGTTCTGATGGCGGCTCTTGTTCCGCTATATCCCCAAAGCTACTTTTCACAATGTTGTAGGAGGAGTCTGGGACATTGGAATGAATAAAACATTTTCATCAAGAGAATAGTTAGTATGTTGATTCAATATATTTAACTCCCTCGTGTAAAATCTTATATTACAGTACTCACATTTGATATGTACACTTTACCTGTTATGCTTTTTCAAGATGAAAGCAGCTTGATTATTTGCATCTGTTACTTCCAATGACTCTACCTTGGAGGGATTTGCTCTATTTTTTAACAACCAATCGTTTTTATCTCCCTTCATATTTTTAGACTGTCTCCATTGACCTAAAGTTTCACATATTTCTGTTTTATTTTTCCCCTCTAATGTGTTATTAGCTTTTCTCCTGTGGTGTCTCTGAGGTCTTGTATATGGTTTAGCCATTTTTCTAGTTTTTGAAATAATTATTTAAGTAATCAACTCCTCAACATTGAATATGACTTAGTACCTATTTTTGGTCCAATTAGGTGACATATTTAGGCTACCTGTTGTGTAAATTCTAAACTCAGTCTGTAAAACTGCTACCACCAGTTATTGTCAAATTCATAAATTAAAAGGCACAATTTTTTCTGTGATTTTTTTTAGATGTTTACATAGAACAAATGCAGGATGAAACTCAGGAAAACGTACATATTTTACACAGACAGTTAATAACTGGTGATGTTTAATATTTGTTACATAGCAAGCACTGTATTAAGCACTTCCATATTGGATCTCATTTACTCCTCATAAGAATATCTTACAGCCATTTTTCAGTTAAGAGAACTAAAATGAAGAGTTGAGTACATGGATCAAGGCCATTCTGCTGTGAAACACAAAAGCAGGTCTCAACACTGGATCTCTCTGACTCGAGAGCTTTCCCTACTAACCACATCCTTTGCTGCCTCCAGAAAAGGAAAATCTACTCTAAATATGCTATATACAACAATGGAAAGGAAGAGATGTAGATGAGAATATGGTAATTAGAAGAGAGGGGGCATTTAGGAAGAAAGTTAGAAAAATGTTGAGGAAGAGAATTAGGGTGAGAATTTGAAAAATCAGGAAAATCATTTTCACTGATTTTGCAATTCCTAACCATCATTTAATGTCTGGGAAATACATGGTCCTCATCTGTTAAATGAGATTGTTGTTTCCTAATCACTTACAATGGATATAAAGTGTTAGGTGAGTAAAGAGAAATTCGAAAATTTTAAAGATCACTCAATATTAGTTTCAAAGTGTCTTTCCAATATGATATACAACTTTAAATACTGTGTATAATACTTTGGGACAGTGGGTCTATTTCCAGTAATTTACCAATAAAAATATTTTACTATAGCAATTTAAAATGTTCTAAGACCACGGTGTTAAATCACTTATATTCAGTAAAAGGAGGTTCCATGCAGGAGTAGCAGAAGTGTTTGGGAAAGAAAAAAAAGATTACTCATTCAATTTAGCCTAGTTATAACTCAGCTTCCTGATAATTCAAAACAAGATTAGAAATGAGAAGCTAATTTATCACTCAAGGGACAGGAGACTGTTTGTGGACATTGAATTATGGGATAGGGATTTTGCACGTGAACACCTTCTACATAGTTTCTTGCCCAGATCTCAGGCTGAAGAATTCTCTGGTGATGAAAACAACTGCAAAAATAATGAATGCCTTTGTTCTGGACACACTTCTTCCATTCAGTTGTGTTCTCTATCACTCCCTCAATATCAGATCTTCTCTGCCTAAGCCTCTTCATTTCTCTCTCCCATCTATGCCCAGCAACTCTTCATATTTGGAATTACCTAAAGCTTTGTACTTGATCATTTTTTCAGGACTATCACTGAACTTGACTAACCAACATTCCTCTCCTTCAAGCTTCCAAGAAAACTACATCCTATATTTCCTAATTTAGCACTTAATAGTAAGGCCACTTACTGTTTCACTGTGGTTGTATTTGTGTCAAGTACTCTCTGCAACTAGCTTTAAATCTTCTGAGGTTGGCTGTCACATTTTATCTTACTGTATTTTTCACAAATTTACAAAAAGGTACTCAAGGAATTAACTGCTTAAAAATGGTGTTGGGATCATAAAGAAAGACTCTGACAGACACGATACCACTCACTAAATAGAGGATTTTTACCATTCTTTGGAAGACTTCCATAGATGTGTCAATACCAGACCCTTTCTGGAATTAGGCCATTATTGTTAAGTGACTACAAACTACATGTTTTTTTAAAATAGCCACATTCTACATTGTTTTTAATAGTGGAGGGTTGGTATTGGTGCCTCCCCTGATCTCAGTACTTATTCCTGAAGAAGATAGGGAAGAAGTGAGTGATCACCACCTGCTCTAGTAACCACCACTGCTAACAACTTTTTGCTACCTCTTGCCAGTGTAAGGCAAAAAGCCAGAACATGGAAAGGCTGCCAGAGGCTGGGATGTCAGCTAATTAACCCTCAGAATAAACTCTGCACCCCAGTTCTGAAAAATGGGTGGTAAATATTTGAGGCCACAGATACTTCAGAAGCAAACCAGGAAGGTCCAGAGTGAGAAAACTCAATCGATCTGACTAGAACCCTAGAAAATGGACAGGTCTGTGGAAGTCATTATACATGCCACAGACTTCACCAAAGGAGAACTCCAAGCTAACACAGAAGCCAGGATTTACTGGCCAATAATTAAGGTATCTTGGATGGACCCCAGCTCCTGCCTTTGGCTAGCTTACAACTTTCCTCATGAGCAGTTCCCACCTAAAAGATTAACAAAATAAAATGTATGATAAAAAAAAAGAGAGATTTAGCTTTCAAATTGTCACATAATTATGCTCATGCAATCCAAATAATTCTCAGCAATCTGAAATTCCTCAGAGACCAACTGAATATATTACAAACACTCTGGTCATAAAGCCCACGTTTCCCGGCAATAAAATTGCTGCAATAAACATTTGGGTTCTTTTCCATTTTTAGGACCATTTTGAACAACCTGCTTCTAATGCATTTTATTAGCTTCCTCAAAGTCTTCCAATGAATGGCAAAATCCTCAGTGCTTTGTCTGAGTGGCTGACATTAAGCCATAATGTTGTTTTGCAGTGTGTCGTCTTCTCACTGCCAAGCAAGAGCTTTTTGTTATGTTCCCCTGCATTAAATCTCTTTCAGAAATACTGTCTGCAACCTATAGGCAACTAGTAAAATGAGATTATCTCCCTTGACCCCAAGTCATTCCAGCATTAGCCAGAAGGGACTGTGAACACGAATAACACTTTCAATTTAAAGACAATTTGCTTCCTTAGGTTAAAAAAATCATGTACTTTACTCTTTGAACAACCACCCACAAACTCTTCCCTGAGTCCCTGTGTGGTCTAGTAACAACATTTGTATTGATAAGGTTTTCCATGTAATCAAACATTGAATCATTTTACAAAGGGCTTTGGGCGTGTAAAGACTTCAGCAGTTCTGTAACCAAAACATTAAGGAAGTATTGCACTTCCATCAGAGGCATTTTACATACAAGAGCACAAAGTTGCTCCACTGCTATGATATTTCAAAAAGCAATTTTTAACAAGTTCTTCTTTTTCATATCCTTAAAACCCAGTTATTAAAACAATAACACACAGTCTTTTAAATGAATTTTAATCTCATGTTGTTAACTGATCTCAATAAAATCTTATAGGGAACTCAAAAGGTACTTTTGTTCCCAGAGTATTAGTCCTCACTGGGACCCTTCTTTCTATTCTGCAGTTTCTGTCTTTCATGATTATAGCTAATATATTTCTTAAGAGATACTGTGTTAAGTATATTACATTTATCATAACATTAAGTCACACAACCATAAAAAGAGATATCATTGCTATTCCCATTTTATACATGAATCAATAGAAGTTCAGATAAATCAACCAACTTGGTCAAAATCTAGTAAGTATCATAACTACAGTTCAGTTTCAGATCTGTCTAATTCTAAAACCTGTACCTCTAAACACTCTTGCTAAACTATCTCTTTAATCTTTCCCTATCTGTACTAGAAAAATTCAATCTCATCAAACTTTACAACTCAATGGATCATGCTAAAGTAAGAAGACATCTGAAATTTTTTCCTGAAAAATGTCTCAGGTCACCCAGTCACAGGCTAACTCCAAGTAAAATTATCTATCAATGGCTGGACACAGTGGCTCACGCCTAGAATCCCAGCACTTCGGGAAGCCGAGGCAGGTGGATCACAAAGTCAGGAGTTTAAGACCATCCTGGCTAACACAGTGAAATCCTGTCTCTACTAAAAAAAAAAAAAAATACAAAAAATTAGCTGGGCATGGTGATACACACCTGTAGTTCCAGCGACTCGGGAGGATGAGATCATGCCACTGTACTACAGCCTGGCAGACAGAATGAGACTCCATCTCAAAAATAAAAAAAAAGAAAAATATGTAATAGGAATCCATCACGAATTTCTTCACAGGGAATTTTCTGTAATTTATTGAAACAGAGGAAAGTTGACTTGATTGTTTTTTATATATAATGTGAACGTGCCTATGACTATACTAAACCATTGTTACATAGACCCACGAGACTTTCCATTTAGGGAAACTGTTCTCAACTATCCCCCAAGTCTGCCTCTGGTGTGTGAAAGACTTGAGAACTTAGATCCTTGAGTGCTGCTTTCTTTCTTTGCATTCCGTAGCAATTAATTCTCTTCTTATCCAGAAAAAGTCTACTAATATTTTATGTACTGTTGCTGATGGCTATCACTTAGTCTATTTATAAATGCAGCAGATTTTTGAGACAGTAAATATACAATGACATAAAGAAAAGGAGTGAAAAAAATGTATGATCAGAAGAAAAACAGAATAAGGAAGTAACTGCATGAGTAGCATCAACGGAAAATGCAAGAGCAACTCAAAGATCATTGGCACATCCTGTGGCTATCTCAGTCATGGGTTATTAGCATGAACCAGAAAACCACAGAAAAGAATTCACAAAGGAAACCATTGCTGTGAGCTACATGAACTAGTGGGAGAGTGCTAGAAAAATTCTCTTTTGACTTTTTGCTGTGTATGTTATCACAGCAAAGATAACATACAAATATTGTGTTTCTAAGTCTGGGAAGAAAGAAAATCACAATAAAACTGATAAAAGAGACTTCCCCCAAAAAGGTAGTGGCATTTTCCCATTTAGCATGTGTGAAGCCACAGTGCCATTTCTTAATTGTCCAGTTTGTTGTGAATAGCATAGTTTTCCTTCATTTTAATTTCAGGGTTTGTTTGATTTTTAATCACACCTGCACTTCCTGAAACTCTCAGAGCAAAGATTCTTCTGTCCTCAAGGCATGGTTTTCCACCTGTCAGAACAGGGCCTTGTCTGCCCTCAGAGGCTCTCAAGTGGAAATGAAATGGCCTCAAATGTTTGGAACCTTACTTTCCCTACACTTTAAGAGGAGACTTGTGTTTGGTTGGGGTTTTTTTTTGTGTTTTGTTTTGTTTTGCGTTGCTTTTAAACATTTTTGTCATTGTTGTTTATACTACTTAATTATCATTTTAATTCAGACACAGTGCTTGTTCAAAGGTGAAGACTTTTGTTTTATTTTGTTTATTACCCCGAAGAAGCGGTGTTTCTTTTTTCTTTTTTTTTGAGATAGAGTCACGCTGTGTCACCCAAACTTGAGTAAAGTGGTACAATTTCAGCTCACTGCAACCTCTGCCTTCTGGGTTCAAGCAATTCTCCTGCCTCATTCAGCCTCCAAAGTAGGGGGTTAGAGGTGTGTGCCACCACACCCGGCTAATTTTTGTATTTTTGGTAGATATGGTGTTTCACCATGTTGGCCAGTCTCGAACTCCTGAGTTCAGGCGATTTGCCCACCTTGGCCTCCCAAAATTCTGGGATTACAGGTGTGAGCCATTGCACCTGGCCTGGTGTTTCATTTTCTTTTGTTTTACAAATAGGTCCTTGAAGTCCAAAGTCCAAGAGCTAGATTTCTTGATGTAAGAAGAAATCTGTGAAAGCCAACTACTTGAATACAGTATTTTAAAGGGTTTATTATTATTATTATTATTTTGAGACGGAGTCTCGCACTGTTGCCCAGGCTGTAGTACAGTGGCCCAATCTCGACTCACTGCAATCTCTGCCTCCTGGGTTCAAGCAATTCTCCTGCCTTAGCCTCCCAAGTAGCTAGGACTACAGGCGTGTGCCACCACGCCTGGCTAATTTTTTAAAATTTTTAGTGGAGACAGGATTTCACCATGTTGGCCAGGATGGTCTCGATCTCCTAATCTCGTGATTCGCCTGCCTTGGCCTCCCAAAGTGCTGGGATTACAGGTGTTGAGCCACCGTGCCCAGCCAAAAGGGTTTATTATTATTATTAAAGGAAAGGTAACAAAATGAAGATGGAGGTTTTCTCTTCTGGCTCATTGCCTCCATCTCTGAGGAGAAGTAGGAACGGCGGTAAGTAGATCTGAAAGGAAGACTTCTTAAATCTAAAGCAACATCCCATGATGTAAAATCATTGCAGACTATCAATCTTACAGCTCATATATTTCAAATTAGGCTTCTGGTTGTGATTTCATTTCCATTTTTTTCCATTAGATTTTCAAATGATTTCGATTGTCAGTTTGCATTGTTTCTCATATTATTTCAATCCCATTCTACTAAACATGTTTTTAAGTTAAAACCCTTGATGACTAAGACACAACCACTTAGAGGACAAGACGTCATGAGTCATACTTTTTTCCTTATCTTGAGAAGGCTAAAATGTGACCATTAGCAGTTTGTTAACCCAAGGAATTCTTCAGATCAATTACTTCCACTATTCTAAGAAATGAGACATATCTTCAGAAGATTCTCAATCTACTTCTAGCCTTATAGGTGAGCAGAGCTATTCTAAGTGAAAGCCCTTCATCTTCACAAGGAACTCATATCTTTTTTTTTTTTTTTGCTTTTTTTTTTTTTATATGGAGTCTCTTGTTGCCCAGGCTGGAGTGCAGTGACATGATCTCGGCTCACTGCAACTTTCGCCTCCCGGGTTCAAGTGATTCTCCTGCCTCAGTCTCCTGAGTAGCTGGGACTACAGGCATGAGCCACCACGCCCAGCCAATTTTTGTATTTTTAGTAGAGATGGGATTTCACTATATTGGCCAGGCTTGATCTCCTGACTTTGTGATCTGCCTGCCTCAGCCTCCAAAAGTGTGAGCCACCGCACCTGGCCAAGAGCCCACATCTTTAAAGGAAAGAGGGCAGGAGGATGAGGGCTGCATATGAGCAATCTAAAAGGAGACCCTTGAGAGGAGAGGGGTGACTCATGCCGATCTATTATGAGTCTGACTGGAATGCAGTTACAAGAAGGGTTTGAATATGACACCAGAGCTTTTAAAATGGGGACCCTCATCCTGCTGTTAAACTGAAAAGTAAGGAATTTTGGATATTCACTCAGGTTTGGATGACTATGACATATCCTTCCATTTTCTACCTAACACAACTTTCTCAACTGTATTCATCTAAAATTATACAGAATATTACCTAGAGCTGATGTGAATGTCCACAGTAGGGGAAAAGGTTCTAAATGGACAAGAACTATACTATTTCTTAATCTCAGAAGACAAATCTCTATTTAAGCCACAGTATGTGTAGAGACCACAGATGTTAGTGTTTGTGTATGTTTATGTAGGGGAAGAGAAAAGAGGGGAGAGAGGAAAGAGAATTTTCTGGCATAAAAAAATAGAACTTGAAAAAAATGAAATGTAATTTTATTTTTATTTATTTATGAGTGGTTAATAATAGTCTACAATAGTTACAAATGCAAGCTGATCAAATCCACACTTTGATTTTGCCATCTGAAAGGTAGAGGTACAGTAATGCATTCTTTGATGTATTTCTTAACTAACTTCCTGACCCATAATGAGACTTAAGTAACTTCTACAAAACCACAAATACAAATTATTCAAAAGTTACTATGAGTTTATTTTTAAGAACTACAACTTCCCAAATTATTTGAGGCTCTAATCTATCCCATTTCCTGAAAAACACTAGAATCAATAGTTCATGAGACTCTGATTACAAGCTTATTAAAACATTGATGATCTACCAGATAGAAACTCTACGGCATGCAAAATTTCAGAAGCACAGCTTCTGAAACCGGCGTCTGGTTCTGATGAGCCTTCAGAGCAGTATGAAGCCCTCAAAGCTTTTGTTTTATTGAAGAGGTCTTGGGTTCCAGATTCATAAAATCTTAGAACCACAAGTCCCTTAGCCTATGCACAACTGAAGAGAAAAAGGAGAGACAGAGAGACAGAGATAGACACAAATAGACAGAGATGTCACTAAGAATTTCTTCTGCATCTAGATTTTTCTAAATCATTCTATTTCAAGGACTCTGAAAACTATATTGTCTTTTTAGGAAAGCCTGATTTGTCCTTTGATAATACCATTTAAACACAAGAAACAAAAACTGGCCAGAGTATCAACATATAATATCTCTATTGACTTAACATGGCTCTCCTCAAATTGAGGTGACTTATCATTAAGACTGAAAATGGTTAATTTTCTGCAAATAAATGTGAATTTACTTCCAAAATACAAGAACATGATTAAAGCTCATTTTGCAGCTTGCCTTTTATGGACAACTCATGCTGTGCTTTATTTTATTAAACCCTTAAATAATTTATTTACTATCAAATAACATCCTCATTAAAGGCACCAATAAGGAAGACAGATGTCACTCTGAAGACATATGGGATAAAAAAAATGCCAGGGGCAGTTTTGAAGAGAATTGGATAAGTAAAACAAGTTTCCGAGAGCATTTACTCCAGCTCAGAAAATACAGAAGTTTGTTGACACCCAAACATATGTGACACATTGAAGATGGATCATTAAAGATCCTACTTGGCTGAACACTGTAGAATTATACGAAGAATCCTTTTGAACAACTATACAATGTTTTTCTCAAGAAGAGTCGACAATGAGCATTTTCTATTATGTCGAGGCAACTGCATTAAAGACACTAGCTCTACATTTTACAATCACTCACAAAGCAATTGGAATTTGACAATAAAACAAACCAAGGCCTTTTCCCATTACCAAACAAATTTCTAAGCTGCATTGTTGATAAGAAGAATGGAGTTGAATAAAGAAGTCCAAAACCTGGAAGTGACTTGAGGTTTAAAGCACTTCACAGATGCTGTCAAAATAAGGATTTTCAAAGCTTGTGTTTTCACAGTGAAGAGAATTCAGGCACTGGAGAAGCATCTGTGTAATCTCCTCTAAGCACAATACCTAGAGGGCTCATTGCTTTCCAGAGACATGGAATCATTTAATAGTTTCACAACTCAAACAGAAATCCTAATCCTTTGTATATTATTTTAAAGCCCAGCCAAGACTACAAAAAAAGTGAATATACAGATGCAAAATTAATACACTTCTCAAAGCTTGAACATGAGCAGATGATGCATTTTATGACACAGGTGAATTATTTTGGGAGGTTGAGGGCAGATACCTAACCTCACTTAAAGACCAATTTTTAATAACTAAGCGAAGTTACTATACAACAGCTTAAAATGTTGAGATATACTAAAATTATCCTCTATAGTTTACACTTCAAATAATAAATTTATCAAGCTACAAATAATATGGCATATTGAAGACCATGAATTAGGAGTCAAGTAGGTTTAGATTAAACATTTTCAATATTTTGACTTTGCCATTTCTAGCTGTGGACTTTAGACACATCTGAATTATCTCTTGGGTTTTATGGTTCTCTTTTTTTCCAAGCAATTGAAAGAGCACATACATCGTAGTCATTAGGTGTATTAAGTGACCTATCAGCATGGTTTGGGAATGCAGCACTCTGTTAGTCACACTATTTAACTCCACCTAGAAAAGACTGCCAGATATAGAAGGGACACTAGACTCAGGGTTTCAATTTTGGGTTTTATTTTTATTCTTCTGTGGATTCATCTCTTTTACTTTAAGTCAATCTTGGAGTTGCCTTTGGTGAGACAAATAATTGTCCCCTATAAAACAGAAGAAACTCACTACATTTCACCTGTCACGGTATGACTTGGTTGTTCCCTCAAACATGGAGCCTTATCAGGAGGATAAACAATCCTTTTTTCTTTCTCCTGGAAAACATGGCATTTCACAGTGGCTCTAGCCAGTCCAGTCTTATTAGGTAGCTTTATCCTTGATCCATATGCCTAGTTTTCCTGGAGAAACATGTTTTCATTTAACAAATAAAAGACAATGCTATATAATGGAAAGTTCCTGATATATCTATGTTTATTGGTTCTATTCCGTCCCAGCAGTAATATTACGCAGTTTTAACCTATTGAAATAGTCACTAACTCCTCTCTAAATAATACCAATATCTTAAGTCATGGTAGAGACTGCATAAGAATGTGCGTGATATACCTACCCCCTGGTCAATGCTCAATACATAGCAATAGTGAAGATAAAGAAGGCGACAAGTAGCACAAGGTTAACTGGAATGTTTCCTGAACTTTTGAGGAGTCAAACGTTTGCAAAATAAAAGGTGTCATACATCATGAAGATGTGGCAAAGATGGAATTAATACTAGAGAAGGGAAAATAAATATCGGCTTAGGCCTCCTGTCTGCAGAAAACTTCCCATAACCCAAGCCTGTTTCCCTTTTGGTTGCTAGAGTTTCTCAGTTGCTGTTGGTTGGGTGATTGCCTAACCAGCTGAATTTATTATTTTTTTAAAGGCTTCATTTTGTTGCCGTTGCTGTTCCCACCCTTTCTCCTGAATACTCTATACAGGTTAGTTACTGGGGTAGTAATTAAATACACCATTTTATCCATGTATCTCAGAATTGTGAGACAAAATTAAGAGGAATATTAGGGAGGCAAGCACTTCACCTAGGAAACTCAATGAACAAGCAGCTTTTACTCAATGCACTGCCCTGGTGGGACTGTGGGATTTCCCTGACTGGGTGGGGCATGGCAGGCACTCCTTTTGTCTGTCTGATGTCTGTGACTGGGTTTTGTATTCTAGAGTATCTCCAGTTCACAGGGGAAGTAATGTAAATGGACACAGAAGGCCAGTGATGTAGCAAAGTAGGCATATTGTTCAATTGTTTGACCCACCTTTTCTCAGAGTCAGCACTGATAGCTACGGCTGGATGATCAGCAGCTTTTTGCCTTTACCTCCCTGAGCACAGATCACTGGAAGAGATATGGACAATGGAACCAAGCTGGGACAGTTAGCCTGTGTCTGCTTCTCATCTGTAATTTAGATGCAGAGTTTGAGTTACATAAATGATAGGGCCTTAGAATAAAATTTCATGAACAACTTCGACTGTAGCCCCTAAAGTTGTCAGGGTTCCTCCATTTCCTGGAAACTTCCTATTCAGCTTTTCCTAGAATTTTAAGGATCCTTATACTTTCCAATGAGTGCCTCTTCTATTGGAGCTAATTTGAGAAAGTAATTATTTGTTATTACTATTATTTGATTCTTAATTCTATTACTAACATTAATAGATACATTCATCTTACTCAAATTGCAATTACCATCTGACTTAGAATCTCATGATATGCAAAAAACATGCATGGAAAATAGGTGGGCTGGACCAACTGCTAACCTCCAAAACATCAATAGTCATAATCACCCAAAGCCAAATCCTTTTATTTTTCATTTAAATATATCACAGACCTATTTTTTTTTTAATTTTACTTTTTAATTTTGTTTTGCTGACATCCTTGTTAAGGCAAACTAAAAGTTAAAGCCAATGTTTTCATAAAATTAACAAATAATAGTAAAGCTGATATTATGTGACAAGAACAAAAAATGTTTATTGGGGTAAACAAAAAGTAGCATAGATATTCTAGTTACTATGTGATTCCCACCCAACACATATGAGTAGTGTACATAACCTATCTTTCTGACCTTCAGAAAAGACCAGTTTATGCTATCCTAGACACATGGAAATCTATCTTGTCTTTAAAAATTTACAGAAATTAAAACCTATTTCCATGTGCTTTAATATCATCTAACAGATACTATTTCTGGGGAGTCAGAAAATATATTTCCTTCTCACTGCTATATCCTCATCACTTAGCACAGAGGCAAACCTTGAGCAGGGGACTCAAATTAGTTCTTATATAAATAAATTAATGAAGGAATAAACAAATGACAAAGAGGTAAAATAACCCAACAAAAAGACAAAAGGATTTAAGTCTGATGCTGTCAGGCAAAGGCAAGACAGTTATTCCAGGTGTAAAATGAATACAATGATATTTGTCACATGTATATTTTCCCAAACTCCATCTCTAACCACATAAAACACTGAACTCAAGAAAAATGGCACAAAACTAGATTCAAGATACTGGAAGTTCCTATAGTCTTAAAATGAACCATCAATGTCTAGCAATACTTACTCCATCCATCGTTACAATTTTTACAAGGGCTCTCAGATGGCTGAAGCTCTTTTCAGACTTAAAATTGTGGAGAGGGCACTAGGAAGAAGAATTACCCATAGACCCACCAGATCCCTTAAGTCTGTGTTTATTTCTCTTTGTAACTCACCCAACAATGACCCAGAGACATTACAGACTGAAAGAAAGTGGACACCCAGATGGCTTCCACACAGAGGGGCTCAGGTCTCTCCCTGGGATGGATAAGCTTTCTTAATCTCTTCCCACTCACTTACGATTCCTTGTACAGTGGGCAGGACCATTGAGAGCACCTTCCCCAACAGTGGCCTGTCACAGTTTATGCATCCCTAAAGAGAACCCTGGTGAAGCAAGGGCCTACTTGGACACCAGAGAGAGGAAGTAAAGGAGAAAGGAAAATGGAATGGGACATGTCAGCCTCCAGTTACCACATAAGTTGTGGAGAAATCAAATGTTTCCCTTATGTGACTAATCATTTTTAGCAATGTCCCTGAAGGAAGAGAGTACAGAGTAGTTTGGATTTGTAATTTGGGTTGGGTCACTGCTTCACTAGCATGACCTTTCTCGTGTGTAAAATAATGGTAGTACTAATGATGATAATTATGACTGATAACAATCATAATCATTTCTATCTTCCAATATTTTTGGAGATATTAAATGACAGAAAGTAATTACTTTGTAAAATATAAAGCTACAGATAGATGTCAGTTATTATTTTTCAACTGTGCAGAACCTTGCAACACTAAGCCTAGATGCTTAGCTGGGGTTGGGAGATTCTGCACATGGTAGAGATGGTAAAATTGGAAACAACAGCCTATTGACTGCACATATAATTTGAAGCAAAGCCCTTATTTTGATAAACAGAGTTCTGGAAGGGTTGGGCAGTAAGATTCTGAGCTGGGACGTAGAACCCTGGTTATTCCCAGTGGGAGTGATATGGAAAGAGACACTGTCAGAAGCAACACTGGATCTAGAATTGATTGTCCAAAACAATATGGCCAGGTATCTATTCTAAAGTATGCACACACACACACACACACACACACACACACACACACACACACACATACATGTACACATACAGTTGGTGAGTGAAATGGAAGAAAACATAGCCAGTGACCTAGGAGAGAGTAAATACATAGGAAAAAAACCTCTACTTCCAGGAGGTATCTGGAGGAAAAAGTAAAAGCAAGGGAGACCCAAGCCCTCTGTTACGGTTCATCATAGGAAAGTACCAACAAAAGTAGTTAATGCAGCATCCTCTAGCACATTTTGTCACAAATCTCATCAGGCAGCTGCTGCTGACATGACTCTTCTACTAATCCCTTCCTGCTTATGCAATGGAGCTGGTGAGTAGCCCCATTTGAGCCTTCCCTGATAAATCCCATAATCCTCACCATCTGCTTATGAGTTCCCCAGCATTGGTGATGACTGACACCTTAGGATTCAAAGAAAATGCTGCTGTTTTGTCTCACTTTTCTGTGAGCCAGCCTTCTGATGTTAACAATCCATTGTTTCATCATTTAATGTGGTCATATAAACAGGAGGAGGATGGCGGAGACTAAGATGGGACATTAATTTCCATTTCCTGGAGGATAACTCTTCTGATGTTTCTAAACTTATTCCTCTGGCCTCCTGACAGTCCCATAAACTTGGGAAGATGAATGGAGTGTCTGCTTTAAAGTCATCTTTAACATTTTATGCATGGGCATGGACTTCACATTCCAGAGACCGAGTTCATTTGCTGCTACATTAGGGGTCCAGGTGGAGGAGAATAAGTCACTGAGATTCAATCATCTTCTGAAATAATGCTTACCTGAGAGTCTCTTCAAGATATAGTAAACATTGGAGACCCCATGTGCCTCTAACGGCTGGACTTTGGTCCTTCAAAGCCTAAAAGATCCACTTGGCTACTTTATTTTCTTCAACTCATTTCACTCTTCCAGATGGCAAAATGGAAAAATCTTAATATTCTCCAATGGCCAAGTAGCTGCCACAGTTTCATGACCCATCACTCACTTTCTGATTTTCCTGTCTTTCCTGTCTTTATGTGTGAATGAGCTCCTACATAATGCCATCAGAGCACACAACACTGCACATCAGTACCCATCAGAGCACCTACAGGACCCAAAGAGGCCAGTAAATCTACGAGATTTCTGAGAAGAGCTGCAAAGGCGATTTAAGAATATTGAAAGTTGATTTATGAAGGAAGATAAAAAGATCTCTTGCTTAAGCCAACTATGAAAACGTGGTAAAGCAGCTACATCCACACTCTGAAGTTCAGAAAGTTCAGCTTCTAAGCAGGAGGACTGGAAGCCAGACTACAGGCAACTAGAAAATTGGAGCTTAGGAAAGAGAGAGCCTCTCAAACTGCACGATACGCCCTCTGTGCGATTCTAAGATGCCAAGAACATTTTAAGAGCTGATGCTGCCCAAGACTGACATGAGCTCTTTCTGCAATGAAAACCAGGATAAGAGACAAGAATTCTTCAGGAGATCGTCATTTATGGTTATGGAAGCTGAGTGGTATTGAGGGATAATATCATCCATATTGCATGGTGAGAGGCAATGTAAGCATAGGGCTTGGCAAACAACTTTAGTGCTGAATGCATGACAGCTAGTGCTGTTCTACTCTCAATGGTATCGTTCTCCTGCCTTGCACATGACAAGGCAGCAGTCCAATATGCCTGCCAGTCAGATGCTGAGCTCCTTCATTCTTCTTACTGAGCTCCCATTCAGGAATCAAACATATACTACAGATTAGCAAGGAACAGACTTAAGAACTAAGCAGCCCACTGTGAGAGAGCTATCACAACTTTATTTTTACACCCTTTTCTCAATAACCATCAGATGCCAAGTAGTATATCTTTTTGTGGCTTTTCACTGGAAAACCAAGTCCAGGACTTGAGAAACAGAAGGCTTTATATTTTACTTCTAAGTACTTATGCCAGACAAATCCTGCAAGCACTTTCAGCTTTTTGGAAAACATTCCCAGGTTCATGGGCTAAAAGAAAGAAAAAAAAAAAAAACCTAAATGCTTCATGATTCCCACTTCTCTCAAGTTCAGTAAGAAAAGAAACCGTGACAATAAAAATGCCAGGTAATGATTTAAGTTTTACGAGCTAGGAGCTTTCTTTGGTACTTTTCAGTCATTTCTCATTTAATCCTTACAGAAGCCTCACGTGGCTTATGCTTTAGTGGAATTCTTCAAGATTCCCTTGCTAGTAAGTGCTCGAACTATGATTTGAACTCAAGCTGCCTGACTGCAGAGCCATGATTTTTTTTAACCATGATGCAGTATTGGTTCCCAAAATGTATGACTGATTCCACACACATGCCCAGCACACACACTTCCTCCGACCGGCAGTGCCACATCCCTGCTCTGAAACATCTCTATCACTTGCTTCAGTTTCTGAAATAGCGTCCTGAATGGCATCTCTTCATTACACCCTCTCGCCTTCAATCTATTCTCAACTAGAGCAACTCACTTAAAAAGCAAGTCTTCCATATCACTCTGTTTAAAATCTTCCTCGGAATAAAGGGCGCATTCCCTATGACGGATGGGAAAGCCTTACGTAATCTGCCTATCAATATCTCTTCCATCATGACCTCTCTGGCCGCATCCCTTTCTGTTCTCTCCCTCACTCACTCTGCTCCAACTTTTGTAACTTTATCTTCTTGCTTTCTTGAACGCAGCAAGGTTATTCCAGCCTCAGGAACTTTTTGCTCACCATTTCTATGCCTGGACCGCTGTCCCTCAGAAGCATACGTAGCTCACTCCCTCATCACCTTGAGATTTTCCAATTCATATCACTCTATTTGAAACTTAAAAAAATCCCACTTCTCCCAGACACTCTAACATTCTCCCTTGCTTTATTTTCCCCATGACAGTGATGATCATATATGCCCTTCGTATTTCCACAATGTATATATTTTCTTTTCTTTTTTTTGAGATGGAGTCTCAAACTTCTGACCTCGTGATTCACCTTCCTTGGCCTTCCAAAGTGCTGGGATTACAGGTGTGAGCCACTGTGCCTGGCCTATTTATTTTTTTTGAGACAGGGTCTCGCTCTGTGGCCCAGGCTGAAGTGCAGAGGTGCGATCTCAGCTCACTGCAACTTCCACCTCCCAGGTTGAAGCAATTCTCCTGCCTTAGCCTCCCAAGTAGCTGGGATTACAGGCCCATGTCATCACACCAGGCTAATTTTTGTATTTTTAGTAGAAGCAAGGTTTTGCCATGTTGGCCAGGCTGGTCTTGAACTCCTAACCTCAAGCGATCTGCCGCCTTGGCCTCCCAAAGTGCTGGGATTACATACATGAGCCACCACACCTGGCCTCTATTTTCTCTTTTTTAAATCAAGAATGTAAGATCTATGTGGGCAAACATTTTTGTTTCTTTCATTCTCTGTTTCTTTCATTCCCAGCACTCAGTGTCATATGGTAATTATTTATCATATGAATGTATAATATACAGTCTTTAATATTCTAAGAAACATCTTTCAATCAAATAGAGAATCTTCAATTACTAGGAAATCCTTTCTGTTAAGAATTCTTCCAAACTGACATTAAGAAACTCCAATTTATTACTGCAGTTGGAAAACATTTCTAAATATTACTGAAATCATATTTCTGCTTCATAATATTTTCTCATAAGCACTTCATTCTCACTAAGTATAGGCTATGAAGGTGAGGCATATAATTTCAAAAAAGGGGGAATGACAGATATAAACTATAGAATAAAAATTATTTACCTGTGACTTTCAAAAAACAGTTTTTATCCAAGGCCACAGATCATACAACAGATTTAGAGCCCAAAACATTTTGATTGGCAATAATTAGACACAGGAAACAGAAGTGGCTTTTGTTTTGAATTTGTTTTAAAAAACACTCCATATATCAGTAGTTGGTAATATCAGAGAGGGCAACATGCATTCAGTAGAGAATGATAAGGATATAGATTGCCAGACCAAAAGAAAGAGTAGCATTTGACTTGGTGGGAAGACACAGTTAGTTGTTAAGTATGGTCCCTGACACAGCCAGTCCCTTCACTCTTCGCAGGCAAAACCTTCGGTTGGGAAAGTAACACAAACTTCATAGACAGATTTCATGATCTGTCAGCAAGAGAAACTCATTGCCTGACCTTCTGAACGTGGGAGAAGGCAGTTTTTCAGAGTCTCTCACAGCAACATGGGGCAGCTCTATGCTGCTAACAAGATGTAAAAATTCCCCCTGACCTACTGTAGGACACAGACATTACCTAAGGGCACTAGCTGGTCATTAGAGCAAGAGGTGAAGTGACTGCGGAGGAGAGAGTTAGGGTAAATGGCCCAAGCTAGGAATTAAGGGCAGTCACAGCCAGTCTTGGGGAAAAATACAGCGCCAGTAAGTATTATGACGGGGACTTAGTCTACCAGAGGGCTGATGCCAATGCATAATACAGACATGGAAACAGAAGGCAATCTGTCTCATCTGCAGTTGCATCAGACACAGAGTCAACATGAAAGGTCAAGGGACAACATTCTTTATGGAAGCCTGCAACAACCGAAGGGTACACATTGACCTGATGCCACTCCCCCACTTCATCGTACTGCATGTCACCATGAAATTCATGTCTCCCTGAACCCAAGCAAACAAGAAAGAGCAGAGGTAAGGAAAAAATCGCGGAAAGTATAAGTGTCTGCCCTAAAGAGGTGGATTTATCCAAAAGGCGATGGATTTTAACTGGAAGTCAGTAAGATAAACTCACATGGCATAGAAGCGTTCCTTCCTTAAGCAGAAATGGGTGCTGGTGAGCAAGCAGTATTCAGTTATGGAGAAATAAAGTTATATTTCTACCCACCTCAGTCACAGTGTATAAATTTTAAATCTACTCTATATGTGAGGGCCAGTGATTTATCAGTGCTGAGTTTTACAGTAAAATAAAAATTTAAAAAGTTACCAATGGCTAAGTATAGGGCAGAAATCATGAGGAATATTTTAAAAAGTTACTTCCCACCCAAGGAGAAACACGGTAAAAGGTGATTCAGCTAAAACATTATAAAGCCAAATATGAAAAAGACTCTGTGCCCTGCTTACAATATACCAATAATTCAGCCCCAATGCAGTTATTTCCATTTGGTGAGTGGAATTCAATTTGCATAAAAAAGAAGAATAAAGACACACTTTACAACTTATCCAGGAATTTTCCTCTTGTATATATGAAACACTCACTGCCTATTCCCCATTTCCATCCAACTGGAAACAATCATATCCATTATAAAATACACAGTACTAAGTTGACACAGTTATTCATGGTTTGCTAATAGATGAATTGCATTTTCTCCAGCGTTTGCAGTCACATTAAATGCAGATAATACATGACTAAGTTATTGTTGCAAGAAGCAAGAAATAGCCAAAGTTATGTTTCACTGGCATTTAAAGAATGAGGAATAAGATGTTGAAGACTTTGTGCTTTGCTTTAACAAGTTTTAAAAGGTAAAAGGGACTGGTTATGAGGTAAGCGGATTACTGAAATCATGTTTTACCACATACTATCGATATGACTTTCAACTTCTTTACACTTTCATTTTTTTTCACCTTTAAATGCTTAAGTAATTAACTATAGGGAACACAGAGGCACTCAGTAAAAGTTTGCTGAAACTATCAATATATATATATATATATATATATATTTTTGAGACAGAGTCTCGCTCTGTTGCCAGGGCGGAGTGCAGTGGTGCAATCTTGGCTCACTGCAAGCCCCCAGTTCCAGGTTCAAGTGATTCTCCTCCCTTAGCTTCCTGAATAGCTGGGACTACAGGCATGCACCACCAGGCCCAGCTAACTTTTGTATTTTTAGTAGACATGGGGTTTCACCATGTTGGCCAAGATGGTCTTGATCTCATGACCTCGGGATCTACCCACCTCAGCTTCCCAAAGTGCTGGGATTACAGGTTTGAGTCACCGCACCTGGCCAACTATCAATATTTTTAAAGGCCAAATTCCTAACCAAATGGATCATAAACTCACTCTTAACCCAAGATTATCTCCATGAGCTCTTTTTTCCTAGTTTCCATTTAAATTGCCCGTCTCATTTTCCTCATTCACTTCTCTATGCTTTCCCAACACAAATTTTCTCCAATCTTCCATATTATATTTAACAAAAATTAATATGCTTTAAGGAGAATAACCTCTCTCAGTATTGAGAGCTTTTTGCAAAGTCACAGAAACACACACACTCACTTTTGCCATGTCCAGTTGTGATGAATGCAAAGTTCTGGGAAATGACTGGCGCGTGTTAGGACAGAGTTTTCAATAAATGAACTGAATAAAAACCTCTGTGCTCAGGGAATGAAATCTAGGAGCACAGCCCAATTTGTGATTTATTTTTAACAAGTAAACAAGAAACAGAGAACCTTAAAAGACACATTTTTGAAATCAGAAATCTTTCATATGATTTATTTATTGCATGCCTTTAAGCAAATTATTTATTTATTCTGGGTCTCAATTTCCCTATTTGTAAAATAAAGGAAAAAAAATTGTCTGGATTTGCCTTCCAGGTCCTTCCCTATTTCCTTCTCCTTACTGTGTGTCACAGGATGCCAGCTTTGGTGCCATAAAAACTGGGCCCCCAAGGTGTCTGTTTGAGTTCCTGGGAGCAACTGTCTAGGGTTCCAAGGCTAGAATGAAAGACCAAAGTCTTTATAGTCTATCCCACCCTCCCACTTCACACCTAGCCCCAGCCTCTCTGCCAGGCCACCACTTAGCAGGGGCCATGTTATTCTCACCTGTGCCTGCAACTCTCCTCATCTGTGCCCTCCCTGCTATTGTGGTTCCCTCTTGATCCTGGTCACCAAACTCTCAGCCTCTTTAGGACTAGAGGTGATAGTTGCACACCGACTAGTACCTGGCTGCTTCCTTATTGCTTGTAAGTTTCCTTTAGTTCTGACTTTTAAGTAGTCCCTTCATGAAGTTTACTTAAATTTCTAATTTCCCTTTGAGTGTGCCATCTCTTTTCTGCCAGAATCCTGACTCACACAAAAATCTACATCCTTGAGCTATTATAAGAATATGAGATGATGTAACATAGGTAAAAATGGTCCATTTTCTGCCTGGGTGATTGATGAATATCTGTCAAATCTTACTTATAGAACAGTTATTTTGGCTGGGTGCAGTAGCTCACACCTGTAATCCCAGCACTTTGGGAGACTGAGGTGGACAGATCATGAGGTCAAGAGATCGAGACCATCCTGGTCAACATGGTGAAACCCGGTCTCTACTAAAAATACAAAAATTAGCTGGGTGTGGTGGCACGCACCTGTAGTCCCAGCTACTCGGGAGGCTGAGGCACAAAAATCACTTGAACCCAGGAGGCAGAGGTTGCAGTGAGCTGAAAGTACGCCACCGCACTCCAGCATGGGCAACAGAGCAAGACTCTGTCTCAAAAATAAATAAATAAATAAATAAACAAATAAAACAGTTATTTTTTTCAGAGCACTGTTGTGATAAGCCTTTTCCTTGTGCAGATCATGTCTTAGTCATATGCAGACAATCATTAGGTAAGCTGCAGAGTGGACAATTTTTGTAATATCTAGTTTTTGTGGTTGTTGCTGTTTATTCCAGGCATAATATCCAGGTTGCCAAATATTAGTAGGCTATTATGATGTTTCTCAGTATGTCTTTCTTTACCAACTTATCTCTATCTAGCTCTTTATCTTTCCTCCCAAGTGAATCTACCTTAGCTCCTTAATCTCACACCACTTTTCTGAACAGTTAGCATGTCACTTAGTGAAAATAAGAGATCCAGAAACAACTATTGTTTTCTGGGAGCTGCTTGCCATACTGAAGAAGTAGCCAGTTTTCCTAATGCAGACTGGTGAGCTGTCTCTATCATCTCAAGCAATAATTATATGTTTTGTTTTGGTTTGTTTTTTTCCCACCATTCACTATTTAGGCTATCTCCGTAAAAGATCTGGTGTGTGCATGCGTATCACATGTCAGGAATGCATGTCAAATTGAGAACTTACTGTTTTCTGTCTGAGCTCAGCCAATATCTCATTGTTAGAAATGACACAATTTTATAAGGGAAGAGGAAATTTAATTCATGCCTCTGTGGCATAACTTCTAACAATTTTGAAATGACTTATTTCTGGAATTGAAATTAGTTCCTTGAAGATATCACTCTAAAGCTCCATATTGACAATAATTAGATTTATTTTTGGTAATCTTTATACATGCATGAGTTCTCCCATGTGACCCTCATGCATTACTCTTGGAAAACACATATTAGTATTCTTATTTTAAGAATAAGAAAACTGTAACTTAGAGGTCGTTAAATTTCAAGCACAAGGTCACTAAGTAAATGGCAGGCATAGGACTAGAACTCAGATATTTTGACCCCAAATTTCATTCTTCACTCAGTTAACTCTTCATGAGCAACCAACGATGCGTACAGTACTGAATTAGTCCTAGCACAAGCTTCTGAACAAAAATAAATAAGATATAGTGTCCATTAATTAAGGAAGTTTTAGTTGCTTTGCAAACAACCTCTAGTGGAGGCATATATAGTGTTAAAGGTATTGACAAAATTCTATGGCAGGCCAGAGGATGCAGAGAAGGAAAAACACTGAGAGAATCAAAGTTGAGTTCAGTCTTGATTGGCAGATAAAAGTTTTTCAGGGCAGTTTGAGACAGTATACATTTTTTCTCTATTAACTTCATAGTATATGATATATCTCTCTTTATGTTAACTCAAATTCAATTCTCATGGACTCTTGATTGAGAAGATTTTTGAGGGTGAGACCACTGGAAAACACAAGAAGTGTACATGTCCATCTCTTAATATGTGAACCTTTCCATGAGCATTTCCAAATATTGACCTAATCAACAGTTAAATTTGATTCCATAAAGGAATGGTCTATGTGCTATGTATGGACCTTTAGCTTTTAGCCACATGTAATCATGTAAATTTAAATTAAGTCAAATCACAATTAAGTTTAAAATTCAGATTCTCAGCCACACTAACCACACTTAATAGTGTATTAATAGTCACATGTGATTAGTGGCTACAATGTTGAACAAAGCCAGGTATAGAACATATTCATCACTGCAGAAATTTCTTTTTTCTTTGAATTTAATGAATTTACATAAAATAGGTAGTCATTTTACATTTAAGGAATAAAAATCTTTCAAAAAATACAGAGTGAAAAGATTTTAACTAAGTTTACATTTCTTTTTGCTATAATTTTTAACGACAATTCATCTCATCATAACTTAATGCAATGTGCAAATGCAGCACCCATTGTAGTCATTAAACTAAATTTAAGGATGTATACTGTTAACAGTGACCCTCAAAGGAAATGGATTTATCTTCTATTAAAAATTCTATGGTATATAAGCATTAGATAATAATGCTACTTAAACACCTTTTGTCTCAAGAACTACCACCAAAGTTTTCTGGAAATAAGTCCACATAAGAATTAAATATTTAAAAGGTGAAATGTTCCTTATTTCAACTTTAGTAAGATCTTTTCTTTTTCATTAAGAAACACTTTAATAGTTGTTTTAAAGCAAAAGCTGTTAGAGTCTAGATAGCTAAAACTGTACTCCTGAGTTGAAGCTTACAGGTAAGTCTTTTGTAAGTAGTTCTCAATAAAGTATCTCCCCTCCCTATACCCCTACCCAAAATCTTATATTGTTCTTACAAAACTTTGGTGAAGAGTATAAATATATGCAGGCAGATATATATGCCATACAATAGCAAGAATGGTAAAGCCCAACTAATGATTCTGAGTGTTAAAAATAGAAGGCAATTACAATGTACTCAAAGTTACATTAAGAAAAGCTTTCATAGGGCTAATATTGAAACAGTCAATAGATTAAGAAAATATTGATATTAAAGTACAAATGGCTATAATATTAAAATAGAGGAAAACTGCTATAAAAAGAGCTTCTTGGAAAATCAAAAATAAAGACCACAACACAAGTCAGGATAATTTTCCTGTTCTACTCATGAATTTTTGTCTTTATAAGACTGGTTATGCTGACACCTAGAAGAGTTTCTTATCACATCTGATGGTCTCATTCCAACTTTGCAGGGTGGGTCTTCCCCAAGGAACCTCTGATCCTGGTCGCATCTTGGTTATTGTACAACTTCAAAGTAGTGCAATATCGCCATGCTGTGCTGGGGCGTGAAGATGTATCCTGTGCATACTGCCATCCCCACAATGGAAATCAGTAGGAAATTGAAAATCATCAGCTCTCAGGGCTCCAGCATCCCTGCCATGTGCCTCCTGCAATGCGGCTCACTCGTCAGTCTCAGAAATTTTTATTAAATAGTGCTGGTATGCATTTGAAATTTGTTTTCTTAAAATTACTGAACCAGGCCAGGTGCAGTGGCTCACGCCTGTAATCCCAGCATTTTGGGAGGCTGAGGTGGGCAGATCACAAGGTAAGGAGATCGATACCATCCAGGCTAACACCGTGATACCCACCTCTACTAAAAATACAAAAAATTAGCCGGGCATGGTGGCACGTGCCTGTAATCCCAGCTACTCGAGAGGCTGAGGCAGGAGAATTGCTTGGACCCGGGAGGCAGAGGTTGCGGTGAGCCGAGATTGTGCCACTGCCCTCCAGCCTGGGAGACACAGTGAGACTTCGTCTCAAAAAGAAAAAAAAAATTACTGAACCAAGAAACTATAGGTTCACCTAATAAAACCATAAAAAATGAAATAAAATATTATAAATAAAAGTGATCTAGATTCATTCGTTCATATGTTTTATATGGATTTAGCACATACACATTAAGTGCCTACTGTGTCACCTGAATTGTACTTGAAGAAGATTAATTAGCAAAATAGACATGACTTCTGACCTCACTGATCTCAAAATCTGGAGGGAATACAGATATAACATGTAATTTCAACAGAATACGATTATTTGCTCTTACCTCTAATTTTGTTGCAATCACAATAAGTGGAAACTCTCTTAAATTTGCACATGCAGAAAGGAGCAGACATGTCTGTCTCTGAGGAGCTCCAATCTTTCTGGGTCACATAAACCATCATGTTAACTACAGGAAGGTTTTCTTCCAGAAATTTCCATAGGTTTTTGAGATGTGAATTTAGCAGCCAGCATTTAAATGTTTTTACCTCACATATATTCAAATATGAGTTTTTCAAACATGGACACATTTTGTAAAATGTAATAATAAGTAAGTAAATAGTCTCTTAGGCAGCCTTTATGATATAGTCAAAGCTATCTTGTGTCTAGGGACATCAGAGAAAACAGCAGGCACTGAAAATCTCCAAGAAAGAGCTTGAAAATCAGCCTTTGGTTAGGTAGATTTAAAAGTTATCCTAGTTGGTGGGGGTAAGGTTCTTATCTTCAGCTCTTTGAGCTGAACAATCCTCAGAGGAGAGAGTACCAGTTCTAACCAAAGACTTTGGTGGTTAGTGGGCTGGATCTTGATTACTCTCTCCTGACACTATTTTAAGATCCAACTCCTACAGACGGTTCAGGAGAAAGAACAAGGAAATACCCACATAAGAGCAAAAATTTATCTGTTAAGATTCTTAATGTCACTTTAAACTTCTTCCTCTTTAAGAAAATAACAGTTCTTTCTGCTGAGAAATAATGGACATGCATTTTAAAAAACATTTTTCTAGAGACAGGGTCTGGCTTGGTCACCCAGGCTGGAAAGACCAGTGAGGCAGTCATATAGCTCACAATAAGTTGGAACTCCTGGGCTCAAGAGATCCTCCCTCTTCAGCCTCCTAAGTAGCTAGCACTACAGGCATGCACCACCACACTTAGTTACCTTCTTTTTTTGAGATGAAGTTATACTCTTGTTGCCCAGGCTGGAGATCAATGGCGCCATCTCGGCTTACTGCAACCTCCACCTACCACATTCAAGTGATTCTCTGGCCTCAGCCTCCTGAGGAGCTGGGATTACAGGTGCCTGCCACTACACCTGGTTAATTTTTTATATTTTTAATAGAGACAAGGTTTCACCATGTTAGCCGGGCTGCTCTTGAACTCCTGACCTTCAGGCGTTGCACCCGCCTAGATCTCCCAAAGTGCTGGGATTACAGGCATGAGCCATTGCACCTGGCCTACTTTTTAAATAGTTTGTAGAAACAAGGTCTCACTATGTTACAACCAATGAGCCAACACTGACATATCTATATCAACCAAAGTCCATAGTGTACATTAAGGTTCACTATGTTTAAACTCTTATCGGTTCTGACAAATGTATGATGTCATATAACTAAAATTATAGGCTTACACAGAATAATTTCCCTAAAGTAAAATTCCCCTGTGCTTCACCTATGCATCCCTCCCTCCTGGCCTCAAACTCCTGTCCTCAACCAATTCTCCCATCTCAGTCTCTCAAACTGCTGGGATTATATCAATGAGTCACTGCACCAGGGCTGAATAAGCTTGAATAAAAACTAATAACCTCAAATTCAAGAATGTTAAGTAAAATATTTCCAGAAACAATTCAACAACTCTTCCATGGGCTAAGTGTGTGTGTGTGTCTGGGGAGAGTTGACTCAATATTCTTTATAATAAAAATAACTGAAATGTCTTTAAGTATGACATTTTCCAGTTAGCTCTAAGTTCTGTCATGTTTCATCAACTCTCATTTGGCCCAGTTTGTACATATATGCAACCTACATGGCCCATTTAGTCTTTCGAGTTTGCAATCTCTGATCTATAATGACTCTGTCTATTACCTTTGTTTATTTCTATAGAATATTTAGTGTTTGTTTTCAGAATGGCCTGGATTAAAGAGAAGAGAGCTTTCTAGACCTTATGAAACTATACTTATCTTGATAACCATTTCTCCCTAACGACTAGCATAATGCAACACATAATATGTATTTGTTATATCAATAGGTAAATAATGAATAAGTACATTTTAGTAATAGTCACTGCATTTTAAGCACTTGTCATTATCAAGCCTTCATTATTTAATTTTATTAATCATTTAGACACTTGGAGTTGGTTCTGATATGAGAGGATTTAAACTACAGAAAGGAAAACATGGCCATTCTCATGCAAGCCGAGCTGCATGGCTCACTATCCTGAAGCTGGATTTGAGACAACCTCTGAATATAGGGAAGTCATGAAAAATGCCAAGGTGTTGGGATCTGGATCAGGATATAAAGAACAAACAAATGTTACCAAGTGAAGATCAGTTTCCAGCAGCAGTAAGATATTGGATTGTCAGTGGCTGACACTTTTAATGGTATCAATTCCTTGAATTACGTATAAAAAAGGAACCTAACTAGATTTGTTAAAGTGCTTTATTTTGCTTCCTATGCTCAATGGGCATTTCATTAGCGTTTTACCTAAGCACTATAAAGAAGAAAGGAGGAAAAAGCCTTGTAAAGCCAAAAGACTCTCAGCATCTGTCTTAGATGCAAAGCTATAAACTGCGGTTCTTCAGCTTAACTCAGCTTTTTCTATTCTGATAACTAAATAGGATAAAAATGCACACACAATTAGAGGGCCAAGTATTTTAAAGAGTATATATTATAATATGTTATAAAAGAAAATGTAAAAATCTTTCAATCCCTGTCTACAATATTTTATTAGTATTATGCTTACCCTACTGAGGAGTCACAAAAATTACTGTTAATATTGCCTCCAAATGCTTGTTATCAATCTTCCCTCTTCAGTGAGGTAACACCAAAATAATGCAGATAACATTTACTGCCTATCTTATTCTTTCTAGCCCCATGCCTTTCTCCATCCAACACTCCTGCCCAGCTAGTTATCCATAGTCACAGTAAACTCAGGAGAATATGACCAGAAAGCCTGCTGTAATTTTTATAAATGTTTGAATTATTACACCTTGACACAGTTTCATAATTTAGACTTGGGAATTTTTATTTAAACTTATCACAAGCAGAGAAAGAGTTGGGTCTGCTCTGCAATTAATCATCTCTGCATTTCCCACAAAACAATATAAGAAACAAAGGAAGAGAAGCCAGGCTAACCCAGCCCTTGATGGGCAAATAATTGGCCTAGCTTGGCTATTGTCATTGTGGATGGCAGTGGCCTCGATTAAGAGCATATTAATATATGCTCTCTAGACAAACAGAACACTGGAAATCCTGCCCATCCCCAGGCCCTGTGAAATTCACAAAGCACGCCTCAGCTTCTCTTGCTCATTGCTTTTCACTGCAGCTTCCTCAGTATAAGATCTCTTTGTCCAAAAATACTGATTTTGATCTTCCTCCTTTTAAATATTGTAGAGTGCCTAAGGCTTGAAAACTACACATTTCTTTGCTCTTGGTTCAATATGCTCAGTGGGAGAAATTTGTCATCGGAGTTGTTGCTGTTGGAGAAATACAGAGATCTCCTTTCCCCTCAGTCCCCAAAGCATCTGTTGCCTGGACTTTTGTTTGTATTAATGAAATATGCCATCTGCATTGTGCAGGCATTTACATTTCAGTAGGAAGCAGAGAGGGGATTCCCAAAGAGGAATCCAGTAGCCATGATAAAACTCCTTTGTGCTCCTTCACGTAAAGCTCAAAGACCAAATCCTTCTAACCACCCGCAGCCAACGCCATGGGCTCCATTTTAGAGCCAGGAAATGTCAAATTATAACAGACTATCATTTCACTGCAAGTTACCTCAAAGGCCACTCTTCTATTTGGATAAAAGATTGAACTCATGGTTTTTCTTCTGCCTTAATGGATGGTGGATTCGTCAGAACCTTTTTGGACACAAATGATAGAAACCCAACTCTATGAAGCTTCAACAACAAAGAGAATGTACTGCCAGTGCAATTGAGAAACTCAAGGAATGAATCCTCAGGTCTGACTGCCTCAAGGGGCTCAGTGATACTCTTAGAAATTAGTCTCTCCCTACCTCTTAGGTCAGCTTTTTTTGCTTTGGGTTATATTCAAGCAAATCCTCACCAAGTTGAATCCTCTTCCACTGCATTTTACCTCTCCTGCTTTGTAGCCCCAGTTTGAAAGAAGTTCCTATTATCTACCAGTTCCAAAAGAAGTTTGGAAATTGAATATGTTTGGCTGAAAGGTCTGGCTTTGGTCACCTTCCTTCTCCTGAAACAATGTTTCTAGCCATGGGAAATACTGCGGTCTCACTGGCAGACCAGAGTCACCTCTCACCTCAGGATCTGGAGTGTGGGAACCACTCTATTATACACACGCAGTCTGACAGTGGAGAAGGGTAAAGGAATGTTAAGTATGATGTCCCCAAGATAAAAAGCATTTTAACAGGCCAGAACCAGAAATGTCCATTCCAGAGAGGGATGGTGGAAGTACCTTCCAGGATTTGGCAATTTTGAAAAGTACTTAGCTTCACATGACCCTAGTATGAAAGAGCTCCCTTTTTTTGCTCTGCTGTCCTTTACCAAATTCCCTAAAAAGTGCAGGGAAGTTTTGTGTCTAGATCCACATGTACTGCCTATCTTTTTCAGAGACACATGAGATTCTAAGTTATTGGAAAGAACAGGTCAAGAGTTTGTTGCTAGAGCTAAGAAACAAAGAGCTGGTGAGTGTGAAATAACCTTAGCTGTGTGGGAGATGGAATCTGGAAGAAATGAACTAGAGGAGCCAAGAATGGCCTGAGTGCCTGTGATATATTCAGTAGAATCAACAGAAAACAGAAACACTGGCCAGAAAGTGTAATTTTATTTCTCAATAATCAGCATATATTTGAAAAGTATATGATAATTATAATATTGATAATACTGATACTGATTATAAAATTCAAACAGTTAATATGTATTCAGTGAGTAGTGAGTTAATAACTGTGTTTGGCACTTAACATATCTAGCCTAAGTGAGGAATTGAGTTTGAGGTTGAACATAGATGTGGCTCCAGTGAACTATCTGGAGGAAAGCCTTAGGACAGAACATGTTGTCTCAGTTAAGATCTGAAGGGCAAGCAGAAGTCAGAGTGTAAGGAAGGCTGATCTAAAAGGCAAACAGAGTGTATTAGGGTTCTCGAGAAGGACAGGACTAATAGAATAGATGTATACATGAAGGAAAGTTTATTAAGAAGTATTGACTCACACTATCATGAATTGAAGTCCCACAATAGGTCATCTGCAAGCTGAAGAGCAAGGAAGTCAGTCTCAGTCCCAAACCTCAGAAGTTGAGAACCCAACAGTGCAGCCTTCAGTCTGTGGCTGAAGGTCCAAGTGCCCCTGGCAAATCACTGGTGTAAGTCCAAGAGTCCAAAAGCTGAAGAACTCGGAAGTCTGATGTTCAAGGGCAGGACGCAGTAAGCATGGGAGAAAGATGAAGGCCGGAAGACTCAGCCAGTCTACTCCCTCCACGTTCCTCTGCCTGCTTTTATCCTAGCTGCACTGGCAGCTGATTCGATGGCACCCACCAAGATTGAGGGTGATTCTGCCTCTCTCAGTCCACTGACTCAAATGTTAATCTCCTTTGGCAACACCCTCAAAGACACACCCAGGCACAATACTTTCCATCTTTCAATCCAATCAAATTGACACTCAATGTTAACCATCACACAGAGCATATACAAAGTTCTTGTGGTAGGTCTGAGAACATAGTCATCAGGAAGGAAAGAGTAATTCTTGGTGGCTGAAGCATCACATGAGAAGGGTATAAAGAGGGGAGAGAAGCATAAAAAACCCAGGAGATTAGAAAGGCAGAAAACATATTCACAAGCTAGACTGGATTTGGATTTCTGTGGACCTCCCAGAGTTGATCAAAGCAAGAGCTGGTTATGTCTCTGCTGCCGGGTGCAGAAAATGAGAAGTTAGGATGAGGATCACCTTGTCAAATATTCTTAAAAATCTGAATACTAGATATATTCAGATGACATACATGAGACTCACTCTTATGATAGTATTATACTGAACAGACTTGACCATCATTCCACATTTGACAAAAGCAAGATGCTTTTCCCCAATAGTAATCATGCAATAAGTTAATCAATCCAGCTACAGGATGAGTACCTTATTTTGGTATTTCCCAAATGTAGAACAGTACCAGCATATCACAAGCCCAGTAAATGTTCATTAAATAGATGTTATGAACAGAGGAGTATTAAATGCCTTTTATTTTGGGTCAAACCAGATCTGACAATTACCTAATTATTTTGCATTTATTTATCTCCCAAAGAAGTATTCTTCTTCTACACACCATATATCTAAATATTCAATGGCATTATAACAAAAACTATTATATCTGTTAAACATCTTTGGGGATGGCTTTTGTATAATTACCAAGGAAAAATCATACTCAGCTCTCAGTATCAGAAATAATCTCCTTTTTAATCATATTTTCAATAAAATTAAAATTATCTAAATTAGAAATACACGTATACTACATAGAATGAATGTTTTTGCCCTTCCCTCCAAAATTCATATGTTAAAACCTTTTACCTGGTGTGATGATATTTAGAGGTGGGGCCCTGAGGAAGTAATAAGGTCTTGAGGGCAGAACCCTCATAAAAAGCCATGCCCACTATAGGCACTGGTAACAGGCCTGCCAACTGTGGATCCCCTCATGCACTCATGTGATCCAGCTCAATCCTCACAAGACTGCAATCCTATAGGCAATCCCATCAGCTCAGAGACTCAACATGAGAAAGCTTTTCCCACCAAAACAGTCTGTAAAGACTAGACAAGGTATTTGCTCCTTCAAATGCAAGGCTACAGAGATAACAATGAATCAGGCAAACATGACACCACCAAAGGAAACTATGAACATTCTGTAATTGACTCCAAAGAAATGGAGATCTACAAATTTTCTAAAAAAATTAAAAATAATCATCTTAAAGAGCTCAATGAAATATAAGAAAACATAGACAATTTGAAGAAATTAGAAAAATGCATGAACCAAATAAAAAGATTAATAGAGAAATATAAAACATAGTAAAGAACCAAATAGAAATTCTGGAGCTGAAGAATAAAATGACAATATTAAAAAGTTCAATAGACAACTTTAACAGCAGACTTCATTATGCAGAAGAAATAATTAGTGAATTCAAAGACAGGCCATTCGAAATTAGCCAAGTACAAAACCAAAAAGATTTTAAAAAGTTTAAAACATGAAGAAAGCAGTAGGGACCTATGGAATAAAAATCAACTGTACAAGTATATAAACTGTGGGATTTCTGGCAGGAGAAAAGAGAGTAAGGAACAGAGAATTATTTAAAGAAATGCTGGCTGAAAACTATCCATACCTTTGGAAAAATTTGAGATTCAGATTCATGAAACTTACAGGATCCCAATTAAGATCAATCCAAAGAAGACACTCCAGGACACATCAAAAATGAATTATTAAAATTCAAAGACAATGAAAATCCTGAAAGCAGCAAGAGAAAAGAGACTTATCACATATAAGAAAACCCACATAAGGTTAACAGCAGACATATAAACAGAAGCCTTTCAGGCCAAAATGGAGTAAGATAATATATTCAAAGTATCAAAAGAAAAACTGTCAACCAACAATATTATACTCAGCAACCATAATTTTAAAGGGATTCTCTCAAGTTGAAAGAAAGGTGTTATTTTTCATATTGTTACATGAAAACACATTAAAATATAAAACTCACTGGCAAACTTAAGTACGTAGTACAATTCAGAATACTCTAATATTATAATGGTGGCTTACAAATCACTTTTAACCCTAATATAAAAGTTAGAAAGTATGGAAAATAGCTGTAATAATTTGTTAATGAACACACAATATAAAAAGATGAAAATGTACTATCAGCATAAAAATTGGAAAGGGGCAGTAAAAATGTAGAATTCTTGTATGCAATAGAAGGTAATTTGTTATCAGCTGAATTGTAATGTTATAATTTTAGGATGTTTTATGTATGCTCCATGGTAAGGTAACCACAAAAAAAAATCTCTGGTAGATACACAATAAATAGAAAGAAAACAAACCATACCAATAAAAACATTCAACAAATCACAAAGGACAACAGTAAGAGTGGAAGAAAGAAACAAAGGTACTACAAAATTATAAACAATTAATGAAATGGCAATAATAAATCCTTATCTATCAACAATAACTTTAAATATAAATGACTGTAATTTTCTAAAGATACAGAGTGGCTGAATGGATTAAAAAAAAAAGATCAACAATATGCTACCTAAATTAGACTTGCTTAAGCCTAAAGACAGACAGACTGAAGGCAAAAGGATAAAAAAAGGTATTCTGTGAAAAATGGCAATGAAAAGAAGAGCATGGATGACTCTACTTATATCAGACAAAATAGATTTTCAGTCAAAATCTGTTAGAAGAGACAAAAAAGGTAGCTACATCATGATGACAATTGTAAATATACATGCAAGCAACATTGAAGCACCTAAGCATATAAAGCAAATATTAACAGAAATGAAGGAAGAAATAGAGAGCAATCAAATAATATCAGGGGACTTCAATACCCCATTTTCAACAATGTATAGATCATCCAGACAGAAAATTAATAAAGAAACACTAGGCCAAAATGGAGTAAGATAATATATTCAAAGTGTCAAAAAAATGCCAACTAACAATACTATACTCAGCAACTGTAATGCTAAAGGGATGTTTTCAAGTTGAAAGAAAAGAGTTATTTTTGTTTCATATAACAATATGAAAACATATTAGAATATAAAACTCAACACTTGAACAACACTGTAAACCAAATGGACCTACCAGACATATAGTGAACATTCCATCCAACAGCAACAACTACACATTCTTCTCAAATGCACACAGAACTTTCTCCAGCATAGATTACACTTTGGGTAACAAAACAATTCTTAATAGATTTGGGAAGACTGAAATCAACCCACACATAGTTTCTGCCCACAATGGTATAAAACTATAAATCAATATGATAAATAATTATGAAAAACCCATCAATATGTGGAAATTAAACAACATACTGTTGAACAATCAATGGTTCAAAGAAAAAAATCAAACAAATTAAAAACATTTGAGATAAATGAAAATAAAATATAACATACCAAAATTTCTGAGATGCGGCAAAACTAGTGCTGAGAACGGTATAGTGATAAATGCCTAGATCAAAATGAAGAAATAACTCAAATGACCAACTGTTATGCCTCAGGGAAGTAGAAAAATAATAAACTAAGCCCAAAGTGAGCAGAAAGAAAAATATAATAAAGACCAGAGCTGAAGTAAATAAATAGAGACTAAGAAGAAAAGATCAACAAAACTAAGAGTTGGGTTTTTTGAAAAGATATAAATAGACAAAGCTTTAACTGGGTTAACAAGAAAATAAGGAGAGCTCAAATAAATAAAATTAAAATTATAAAGAAGACTTAAAATTGATATTACAAAAATACAAAGGATCATAAGAGACTACTTAAGTACCATTATTCACCAATAAATTGGATAACTTAAAGGAAATAAATTTCTAGGAACATGCAACCTACTGAGATGAATCATGAAGAAATAGGTAATCTGAATAGACAAATAATAAGTGAGAAGATTGAATCAGTAATCAAAAACTTCCTAATAAAAATTCCAAGGTCAACTATACCAAGCATTTAAATAATTAATGCCCATCCTTCTCAAAGTCTTCCAAAAAATTAAAGAGGAGAAGACATCTCCAGACTAATTTTATGAGGCCAGCATAACCTTCAAACCAAAGACAGGTAAAAGTAATACCAGAAAATAAATTACAGGCTGGAAACATTGATGAACAAAGATAGATGCAAAATTTCTCAACAAAATACTAGTGAAACAAACTCAGAAGCACATTGAAAGGATCATACACCATGTCAAATTGGAAGAATGATTCAACATATGTAAATACATAAATGTAATGCACTACTTTAAAATAACAGGACAAAAATCACATGACAGTCTCAATATATGCAGAAGAAGCATCGGACAAAATTAAACAATCACTAGAAAACCTCTCAACAAATTACATATAGAAGGAATTTACCTCAATATGTTAAAGGCCATACATGACAGGCCTATGGGTAGTATCATACACTATAGTGAAAAAAATGAAAGCTTTTCCTCAAGATCAGGAGGAAGACAAGCATACATACTTTCATCACTTCTATTCAATATACTATTGGAAGCCCTAGTCAGAAAAATTGTGTAATAGTAAGAAAGAAAATGCATCCAAATTGGAAAGGAAAAAGTTAAATTGTCTCTGTTTGCAGATGTCATAATATTATATATAAAAATACTTAAACACTCTACCCAAACTAGTCAGAACTAGTAAGTAAATTCAGTAAAGTTGCAGGAAATAATATTGACATGCACATGTCAGTTGCATTCTATCACCTAACAAAGAACTATCCAAAATAGAAATTGAGATCCCATTTACAACAGCATCGAAAATAAAATACTTAAGATAAATTTGGACGAGCAGATGAAAGATATCTACACTAAAAACTATAAAACTCTGATGAAGGATATCAAAGAAGGCATAAACTAATAGAAACATATCCCATGTTTATGGATTGGAAGAATTAATATTGTTTAAATGTCCATGTTGCCAAAGGTGATCTATATATTCAGTGCAATCTCTTATCAACATTCCAATGACATTTTTCATGAAAATAGAAAAAGACAATTTTAAAGTTACAATGAAACTACAGAAGCAATTTTGAAGAAAAAGAACAAAGTTAGAGGCATCACACTGCCTGATTTTAGAGTATATTACAAAGTCATGTGATCAAAATGGTATTGGCTAAAAACAGAGACACTGACAAATGGAGCAAAATGGAGATCCCAGAAATAAGCACACACATATGTCATCAAGTAATCTTTGATGAGGCTGCCAAGAATACACAGTAGGGAAAAGAGTCACCTCAATATATGATGCTGAGAAAACAATATCCATATGCAAAAAATGAAATTATTTTACTTACACCATATATAAAAATTAACTCAAAATGGATTAAAGTCTTCAATGTAAGATCTGAAACTGTAAAACTGATAGAAGAAAACATAGTTTAAAAGCTCCGTGACATTGGTTTTGGCAATGATTTTTTGGATATGACAACAAAAGAACAAGCAATAAAAGCAAATACAAACAAATGAGAGTACATAAAACTAAACACTTCTGCACAACAAATAACCTACAGAGTGAAAAGGCAGTCCATAGAATGAGAGAGAATGTTTGCAAGCTGTCTAATCAAGGGTTAATATCCAAAATGTTTAAGAAACTCACACAACTCAATAGCAAAAAAGATAAATCCCTGACTAAAAAATGTACAAAGGACATAAGTAGATATTTTTATTCAAAGAAAAGATACAAATAGTCATTTGTATGAAAAATATAAATAGGTGTTCAACATCACCAATAATCAGAGAAATAAAAATGAAGCCACAATTAGATACCACTTCATACATATTAGGATGGCCGTTATTAAAAAGACAAAAGGTAATTATTGGTGAAGGTGGGAAAAAATGAAATGCTTGTCCACTGTTGATTGCAATGTAAACTGGTATAGCCATTATGTAAAACAGTATGAAGCCTCTTAAAAAACTAAAAATAGAACAACATATATGATCCAGCAATCTCACTCTGGGACTATCTCCAAAGGAAATGAAATAAATATCTTAAAGAGATAGCAGAATCTCCATATTCATTGCAGCATTATTCACAATAGCCAATACATGGAAACAATTAAAGTGTCCATTGCTGGATAAATGGATAAAGAAAATTTTACACACACACACACACACACACACACACACACACACACACACAATGTATTATACATAATACAACTACACATATGTATATACACAAGCAATGAAATATTATACAGCTCTAAAAAGAAAATCCTGCCATATATAAAAACATGAATGTACTTGGAGGACATTATACTAAGTGAAATCAGCCAGACACATGAAGAAAAATACTGTATAATTTCACTTATATGTAGAATCTAAAAAAGCCACACTCATAGAAACAGGAAGTTACCAGGGACTAGGAAATGGAAGAAATTGGGAAATGTTAATCTAAAAGTATAAAATATCAATTTTAAGATAACCAAATTCCAAGGATTAAATTTACAGCATGGGTGGTAATTGATGTATTAATTAATTTGTTACAATCATTATACAATGTATACACATATCAAATCATCACACTGTACACACTGAATACATATGATTTTTATTTGCCAATTAACTATTTAAAATATAAAACGAAATATCAACTTGGGACTCTCATCAATCTTGCTATCATCAGATTTATTAACTGCCTTGGTTTAATTTTATTCTGAGAGCTTTGTATTAATGAATAATCATAGAAACTATATATAAACTGATAGACTACAGAGTAACACAATTACTGTTGATATCAAAATTTTTCAGAATTAAAATCCAATTTTCAGTTTAAAAAAATGAGAGAAATGAGTTAAGGGAGAACTTAAGGAGATTTGAAAAATTCTTAGCCTATCCCTACTGCAAAAAGTGAAAAAGCATGTTTATTAGAGAACACTAAGGGCATGGCCAACTACTATTTGAAAAGAAGATTAATATGGATGTGAACTATGAACTTAATCCACCACCCAAGCAGAAAAACTGCCAGTTAGAACTGAAAAGGAAAGAAACAAAAAGTAATGAAGGAAAGCTGTCAGACTTAGTTGTTTTTGCAGCATATGACCAAAGAGCTATATATCTGAGAACAAACATTATTCTTCAAGACAAAAAGAACAATGATCCCGGGAGGCAATTCAGAGACCATTAGGGCTGCTTTCTCAGTTTCAAAATGGGGAATCATTGCTTTGCTTTCAACAGGCCAGCAGCTTGTTCTCAAAGCTGTGAGATAAGGACCCCCCAGAACTGTGAGGGCTTGAGTACCCAGGAGAGCCCTGGGGGTGAGAACCCTGAAGAGTTTCAAGTATAGGACTTCTTCTCTAGTGGGTCTATAAGGTGGAAGGTTAGCTCCAGTGGGCTTGGAGGCACAGCATGGAGCCACAGCATGGAGGCAGAGGATTATTCTTGAGCCTTAAAATCTCATGAAGTTTGCCTTGTAGCTTCAACTTACTTGGGCTCTGTTATTCGCTTTCTTCTTATTTCTCCCTTTTGAAATGAAAATGTCTATCCCGTGCCCGTCACAGGATTGTATTTTGGAAGTACATAATATGTTTTGTTTCAAAGGTTCACAGCTTTAGAGGATTTAGCCTCACAATGACTCATACCTCGAGTCTCACACATACCTAATTTAGAAGCTACTTAGAAGAGACTTTGGACTTAGACTTTACAGTTGATGCTAGGATGAATTAAGATATTTGTGGCTAATGGAATGGAATGAATGTATTTTGCATGTAAGGAAGGACATGAATTTCAAGGGGCTATGGGCAGAATGCTATAGACTGAATGTTTATGTCCCCCCAAAATTCATATATTGAAACCTTATCCCCAGTGCAATGATATTTAAAGGTGGGGCCCACAGGAGGTGTGTTGGTCATGAGGGCAGAACCCTCACGAATGGGATTAGTGTCCTTATAAAAGAGACTCTATAAAGACAATTTCTTCTACCTTCTACCACGTGAGGACACAGTCATCCAGGAACCAGGAAGTGGGCTCTCATCAAACACCAAATCTGTTGATGCCTTGATCTTGGATTTCCTAGCCTTGAAAACTGTGAGAAATAAATTTATGTTGTTTATAAGCCACCCAGGGGTATTATTAGGCAGACAAAACTGACTAAGACAATGTGTTTATTTTTTGCTTTAGCTATTAGAAAATTTGCAGTAAATTTGGGCAACAATCCTTCATTAAATGGGACCATATCATATGCATAAGCCAATGACACATTTATCCTCGAGCTTTATTGTTTTCCTCCACTGATTTACCCAACATCCAATGTCCTTTTATTTAAAAATTAACTATGTCATTCCATAAGTCTGTGAGGGACTTTGCAAAAAATATATATAAAAGGATAAACAGATCGATGGGTGACTATACAGATTAATTGATATCTAGGTAAAATCTATTCAGGTTTTTGCAGCCTTATCCATTTCCACTTCCTTTTAGACTTTGAGGATACCTGCAATAGTAACCACATTTTTTCTTGTCAAAATAACCATATACTGAGTATGTCAGCATTTTGGTTGTCTCTTCTATTTCTGGGTACCATAAAATAACATATAACTATATCTGAGCAACGGATACAGACAAGACATGACATGTATAATTTCCAGGTCAGAATACTTATAATGTGAGGTCGTCCATGGCTCTCTTTTCCAGTCTCAAGAAACAGTAATGCCACCATTGGTGGACACTTTAACACTTGGGTCTTTGATAACTATGTAGATCAGAGCTCCCACATGACTCACACTGGTCATATTGTTCTTTGCTACAGCATCAGCTAATCTATCCTGAAGGCTATATACCATAATGATATGAGTATAGTGCCAGTTAAATGAAGTGTTACCAGCCTCCAAAGTAGCTGAACTGGTAGTATAGGAAGTGAAGGGAAAAGGCAAGATATCAAAATTGCACTGCAGATTTTGAAGTACACTTTCAAAACTGTGCAAAAGAATTGGTAAGGGTTTAGAGATGAATCACAAAAGTGACTAGGGTAGACACAGTTACAGCAAAGAAATATTAAATGTGTTTTTATTGTTTACCTAGAGAATGGTGGTACTTTGTACATTTCATGCACTCAGCTGAGGTATTGCAACCAGTTTTAAAGAAAGGCTATGGTTTATATATGAGGGTTGCATTTCAAGAGTCTCCAGCAGTAATCCAATTTAACCCTTCAAGGAAATAACAAAAACATGGGATTTGCAATCAGAAATACCTTACCGTGGCTGAGGTTTTGAAAATGTTGCTTTGCTTTGCTTGGCCCTGGTTTTTGTTTTATTAGGAAAATGGAGAGTATTACACCTATATATGGTGTTGCTGAGATAACCATATTAAAAGTCCAAGAAAATCTTTGGCCAGGGAAAAGTTCAGTTATTGTTAGAAGCCTTCAAACATTTTATTTTACAAATAAGAAGTCTAATCCACAGAGGGATTAACCACGTTGTCCATGTCACGGAACTAAACAAAATGTCTTCTAATAATCTATAGAATCTGGGGTATCTTTCATATTTCCTGAGGACTAAACAAGTAGATAGGCCACAAATTAAGCCAAAATTAATTTTAGATAGATAAAGCAGTGATTGTATTTATCATCCAAAAAATGCACAGGTAGAAAATGAAGGAGGCTCCATAGAAATATGGAGCTATCCATTTACAGCCCAAACTGATCACAGCTAACTGAAAATCTGCCCTCCCTTAGAAAAGCCTTCCATGGTTTCTTCCAGTTCATTTCTGCATATATTAACATCTTTTCAAAGCACAAAGCACATGTCATCTAGGGTAACTACCAGGCTTTCCATCATGGCCTGCCTTATAATATATCTCCTGTGTTCTTATTGTTTATTAGACTCCAAATTGGTTTTACGTTTGCAAGTGAATATATTTAATGTCAGAAATAATCAGAAGTCAAGATTTTTGAGGGTAAGTACTGAATGAATGTTAACTACTTGGCATCTTCATATATATAAATGTATCATACATTATACGTCGATACATCATAAAGCATCTCTTACAGTGCTACACACATAGCAGGCGGGTAATTTGTATTTGCTGAATAAATAAATAAATAAATACATGAATGAAGTAATAAAAAAATTCACTGCCTGTAGGCAAGTACCTGGAAGACATGATTGTACAGTATTATATTATTCTATTCTCTGATGGGAGGAGTCTGATTTAGACTAGAAAATTCAAAACAAGTAAGAAGATATTGAGACTAAGCAAATCACAGCAGTGATACTTATTCGTTTATAGAAAGAGACCGAAGACTTATAACACGAGTCACTTGAAATAAGGATAAAGCAAAGGCCCAGGAAATTCACAGAAGTAGGCAATCTCATAACGCACAGGATAACCTAATAGATCTTTCCCACCTGTTATTCCTCTAAGGGAGGAATCTTTCCATGAAACCAAAGAAGACTAACTTGAGAGGCAAAGCACGATTGCTTAAACTGGCCATGCATCACTGGCACCAAATTGCTACAACTGAAGATGCGGCAAGCAGGCTAACCATATTCAAGCAAGCCCATTTAATGTCCATACAATATCCTTTCCTGTAACACGCTCCTCGTAGGGGAGACCACAGTGAGGAAATCCCTAGATTCTATGTTTCAGGTCTCAAGTGAAAAAAAGCAAGCAAAATTTATCTATGCTAGGGAGAAGAGGGAGATGGGGATAGGATGCATTTGTTTAGGGTCTATAGGCCAAAATGCAGAGTATAAAGAGTAAAGCAACCAGCACTTCAAAAATGAGGTGCATGGTGGAAGATAACATGCCACAGTGAAAATCAAGGGTGTTTTTGGAGCTGAAGTCGTTAAACTTGTAACACGCTACTTAGTCTCTATAATCTCAAGCAGATTACTTCATTTTTCTGAGCCTCAGTTTCCCTTATAAACTGAGGACAGTACCAACTGTTTCTCAGGGTTGCCATGGGATGGCGTGCGATTATTCCTGATAATGTCTGGCATATAGTAGCTCAGTAACATATAATCCCTCTCTGTCAATCTTGAGAGCCATTTTTGACAAAACAAAAATATTCAGAATGTGTAGAAGATCCATAAAAGGCATGGATCTAGGCAAAGCGGGAGCTAAGAGCTGGAGGCGATTATATGGGCAAAAGAAGCATCCTCACTGCTCTCAATAAAAGACTTGGGCTCTCAAGGGCAAAATTTATATAATGACGTATTTTGGACCATCCCTTCTAAGCTTTTAAGTTGTTTAAAGGAAAGTACAACAAAGCAGCCTAGATGGTGCCCGTTATCACACCATTGTTAAGATTGGAGGGAAATGCATTAACTGTAAAATGGCTAACTGTGATTTAACAACATTATCAAACACCATGATTCTACAGTTAAAAAAAAAGATATCAGGTATTCTTTAAGTAACATCATATCAATTCCCCAGGAAATATCATTTAGAGAAAAGATGAAACTGATATAACATTACATACAGTTGGAAAATTGTTACAACAAGGGACAAAAACACATTATTTTCTTGTGTATGCATCTGTATGCATAACAAATATAAAATCTCTGAAAGAAATACACAGTGGTTCCTTTTGACACAAGGACTGTCTGTGGTTTGGGCACGGGAAGAGGGGCTATCAAAGGAAACCAATATTTTTATCTATTATTTTCACCTTTTAATAAAAAAGTATTTATTGTATAATAATAAAATGAAGGAACAGAAAAAAAAAAAAGAAGGCAAGCACATCTACCTCCAACAATTCGTTTGGTAGGCAGGGAGTGCCCCAAGGGAAAAAGCAGCAGCCACCTGGTGGTGCTATGAATGTAGACGTGACCCTCTGTCCTTAGTGCGGGTCTTGAGAAGTGCTACGGAGACTGGTTTTGGCTTTGTCTGTTCCAGAGATCACAAAGAGGTCGCCTCATAAGGGAACCTATCCTTTCAAATGACATTCTTATTTCTGTTTCTCTGTTCTCACTCCTAAGCACAATACAAGCAAGTGCCTGCCATTCCTGACCTTGATCAACCCTGATATTTCTTCCACATACTATTTCTTCCATGTACTTTTCCTTCAAGTAAAACCATTAGAAGTCTGATTTTCATTTCCTTCCTCTTTTTCCCATTCAAACAGAGAACTGCTGAGTAGTAAGTAGCAAGAGTTCCACTCCAACGTCAGGGTTCTGTGGCTCTTGCCTCTGATCACTTAACCAGGAAAAGCAAGGAAGAAGCTACTCAAACTAATTATAGATAAAAATAGCATGGCATTGGAGTGTCTGTGTTTTTATCTGAAGAAGGAAATAATATAGGACCCTAATGTTAAATTACGCATATACGAATAACTGTAGTGTTTGGTGATTTTTATGGGTAAAATAGCTTTTTATGCTAATTTTCTTTAACTTTGACACTGATGGCACAATAGCCTGATGGCACCTCTGTTTCATTATAAAATGTCTATCATCTCCATACGGACTAAAAGCAGAAAAGAAAAAAATTGTCCTGTTTCAGCCTCCGAAGTGAGGCACCAATTTAGCACTTGTCTTCTCTTCTGAATTTGCAGCTGGAGATAAGCTAAGAATTGGGCATGAAGAGGAAAAGGAAGGAAAACTCAAGTTGAAATAATGATAAGCAAATGCTCAGTGTTGTTGATGTCATCCTAGACGTTGTTAGAGAGGCAAAGACAATATCAGTCATTTCGACAAGCCCCTTCTCTTCACTGTTACTGCTTTCCTAGGGACACTTTCTTTCACGTTTAAGACAAGAAATCATATTCCTCTCCACCCACAATTTCTCCTTTTCTTTTTTTTTTTAACTTCGTTAAAACATCTAAAAAGCAAGAGGCAAAAACAAACTGGCAACAAAAAGGAAGAAAATGAACAAACACAACAAAACTGAATGAAGCCCAAAGTGTCTGAAGAGCCAAAGCAGCTCCCAACTTTCGAGTGTGTATGTGGCAAACATTCTCAGTACCTTGTATCTCCCGATACATAATAAAATTATTGGTACTTTTGTATTCACAGTTTTGCCCACATCTGATGTTGAATGCTTAGACTAGATGAACTAATATGCATATGTAACAAAGCAATAGAGAAATTACCATATTGTTCAACAAACAGTAAAAGAAACTAAAACAGACTGGAATTATTTGAATGTTAATTCTGGAAAGTAAGTTTAATTACAGAACCTTGCAGTGGATAGATGGAGAGTCACAAGGCAGAACTCCATGAAAGCAGGGAATATGTCAAAATTAGCCCAGCACTTAGCACAAGAAAGAAACACAATAAATATAATGTGTCATAAATGAATGCCTGCAATTATAAACAAGAAACGGAATGTGTCCAGAGTGAAAGATGATATTACTGGATAATTTTTAGAATGCTTAATTTAACTCGAAATGTGAGGATTTCCCTTTACCTGTAGGATATAGCTTAGTGTTTAACTTTGCAGGCCCTGGAGACAGATAATAAGCGTTTAAACCTATGCTTTGTCATTTACTATAGGGGACTTGAACATATTACCTCCTCGTAGCTTCAGTTTCCTCATTTGAAAATGGAGACAATGCAACCTGTGATGGTTAGAGTGAGAATGAAATAACATATGAAAACTTTTTGTACCATGCTTCAATGCTAGTGTGTTTACAGGTATGTGTTGTTGTTCTTGCTGAGCACAGGAGCCCCAGGAAGACAGATGCGTTCAGCTGGCCTCCAAGTTCATGAATCGTTTCAAAATTAGGTCCTAATTTTGACCATTGCCTGCAATTGAGACAACTCCATCTGAAATGTATTTAAGTCTTATTCCCTTTGTAACCCTGGTTCCATGTTAGAATGAGGTATGTAATTAGAAACCTGACAGATAGGTAACATAAAATGGAATCAGGACCAGCCAGGTTTTAATTTTCCTTTTTTTACCCCAAACGGGTGACTATGAACACTAGCTCCAAAATCTTCTTAACTGAGCCCAGAAAATTGAAAAGGAAAGGAGATGACCATTAATGGCATCAGTTCTTCCCTGCAAACATTTTCCTGGGAACTGGAGGTCAATATGATCTGAGCACTCATGAGGCAGCACAAAAAAAGGCAAAAGAGAAAGAGGTAATCTGCGTCCATGAGTCAGTGATCCGTCAACTTGAGGAATCATATAAGAATAAAATCGAAAGTGAAAAACAAACAAAACGAAAAACAGAAAACCAGCCAAACCTGGAAAATAAGCGACTGTGTATGAAACATGTAATTTTCTCTTTACAAAATTCACAGAGCAGACAGCATTTCTCCAATCTAATCAAGGAAGTGTCAGCCTTTTGGTCAGCAAAATGCAATTGTGGAGAGCTGAATCCTACCTCACTCCACTCAGCTTTCTTTTTTTTGTTGTTTTTCTTTTTTTGAGACGGAGTCTTGCTCTGTCGCCAGGCTGGAGTGCAGTGTTACCATTTCGACTCACTGCAATTCCGCCTCCTAGGTTCAAGTGATTCTCCTGCCTCAGCTGGGACTACAGGTGCACACCACCACACCCAGCTAATTTTCTGTATTTTAGTAGAGACAAGATTTCACCATGTTGGCCAGGATGGTCTTGACCTCCTGACCTCGTGATCCGCCCACCTCAGTCTCCAAAACTTCTGGGATTACCGGGGAGAGCCACCACACCTGACCAGGCTCAGCTTTCTTAAAGCAAAAATGCCCATTTTCTCCATTTCAGAAAGGACTGGAAACTTCATTAATTTGCTCAGCTAGAAATTTGCAAGGATTGTAATGACATTTGACTACTTCAACATGAAAACTGCTTTGGGAACAACTTAAAGCATTCTGCCTGGTTGTGCTTGGTCTGACCAGGAAGGCTATCTTAGAAGTCAGGGGTATGGATGTTCACTCAGTCACTGCTCATTCATCTTATTAGTGGTGATGATATAATTTTTGCATACAGAAGAAATTGTTTAATGTATCTGAATGTGGCAAAAGCCTCTGAAAGTCTCGCTTTTGGGACTGCCTCAGAAGGCTGGGAAGTGAATAATGAATGTGAAATAAGGGGAAAAACAGGCTTTAGCCAACTTGAAAATCAGTATTTCTTGGTCATAACAGGAAAACTAATTCAGTACCACCAACACCTGGTGGTTTGTGTCTTAATTGAATCATTCTGGTCTTTTTTCCCCCACTCTGTTACTAATAACTGAAGTTTAATAGGATTTTAACATTTCCAGCAAAGTGGCACATATCCCTAGCTCACTCAGAAGAGGTAATTGACCACGATTGTATTAAATTGTCATTATGGGAAATGCTTCAGGTCCCAGAAGAAATGCTACCAATGCGTCTAAATTGGAATGTTCTTCCTTCCTTTGTCCCTAAGGTGATTTTCCAGTAAGCTAACATGTTGGGCAAATGTCTGTAACATGTGATTAAACATGATTCAATCTAATTAAATACTTATTTAAGGTCACATTTATCTCTGCTTGACTTTATTACCTCCTTTTTGACCTTGTCCCTTGTCTTTCCTTCCTGAATAATACTTTGCTTTGGAAGCATCCCTTGAGTGACAATATTCCTTTTTATTTTAGGCTCACTTTAAGCTTGACCTCTTCCAAGAAAACGAAGGATCACTTCATCCTATCTAAAACAAACAAAGAACAAAACACACACCAGTGTCTGCTCCTAAGTTTTAAAATTACAATTAAATAAAACGCTTAGATCACTAGCCTAGAAAAATATGACCTGCTAAGAGTTCCAAGACACACAGTCAGCATCTTTGAAAAACTGCTCCACACCACTCAAAAAACTGATTCATAAATAAGAAAAACATCTTTGATAGACAGGTATCTGCCTTATTCAAATGCTTAGATTTAGATTGTAATCAAATTTTAATGAGAAATAAAAATAATCTGGCTTCCTGCTGACCTTTAAAAGAGAAGACCCTTGTGATATTCTGTATTCCATTAACTTAATCTAAACCGTTTTCAGCCTTTGGGAGGAAGTCAGAAATCCTCCTCGGGAACTTTTCTCTGCATATCTGTGGAGAGCTTGTCTCCATGTCATCAGCTCATTATGAAACATGAAGGAGAGGGGACACAACAGTTCTGCTCATTGCAGAGGCACTTCTTTTGATGGATGTGGATTTTATCTCCTTTAATTGTGGGCATTTCCCTGTATCCCTGTTGAGAGGGAGGATCTGTGACCTCAACATAATTGCATTAATGAATCAGTTCCAAGCAGAAGGGACACAGTCTGTCCATGACAGAAAAACAAGCCTAAAAGATATGTTAGAAACTAATGAGCAAATTGGGAACATACTTGTAAGCACTCTACTTGCCATAAATAGCAACAGCAAGGGAACAGCATACAACTTAGTGCCATGGGCAAGTAGCCTTTCCTCCCCAGCCCGCTCCCTTGAGCCCAGCAGTGGTTAACATGATTTACAGATCTTTGATGGCTTTGAAAGTAAATGAGATGCCAACCCCAATCTTGTTTGCAACAAGCTAATTATTCAAAGATGCACAATTGCAAAAAAAAAATAAAATGCTCATGTTATGTTGGCTCTTCAAAAAAGTTTGCTGATAAAGAGCCAGATCTTGCCATTAGGTAACAGAGATTCTAGATGGAAACTAATTGATTCAGGATTCTATGCCATTTCGGGCATTTCTTATTCTTATGTGGCTTGAACCAACGAATGCATTTCTGTTTGAGTATAATTCCCTTATTTTCAGCACCATAATTGAAATTCCAATTTTCCAGGATATATTTGTTGGGGCCTCCATAGGTCTTGACTCCTCTATTACTTTGATTTCCTTAGAATACATACTATGTATGGGTATCTCTATGTCGATATGTCTTTCCATTCATTTTCTTAAGTATTCTTGCATCTTTTTTGTGCAACTTCCTCACAGACATAACCTTGTCTATGATTTGGTTAATTCTTAGGACAGTGGGGAAATGTGATCACGTTCCTGAAGATAGCAGAGGAACTTAAACAAACTGGCTCTAGTGAAGTCCTCTGCATGCACCTCATGCCTTTTCTGATTTTGCATCACCTCACTTGTGCTTCCAGCCTGCATAGACAGCTTTCCCCTTCTGCCCTCATGCTCAAATGCTGCATTTCCATTTGGCTCTGTTCAGACACCTAAAGCCTTACCAGATTTCTCCCACTTGGGAGGTGCGGCCCACCTCCACCTCTGAATGTGAGGCACACTGTCTTATATAATAGACAGTGGGGTGAATGGGGCAAGAAAGACTGGTTTTGGAGTCAGGCATACCTGGCTTCAAATCTTGCCTCTTTCCTTCACTGGCTGTGTGAACTTTGGCCAGTAATGTACCATCTTGGAACCTCAGATTCTTCATTGTAAAGTGGTCACACTAATAGTGATATCATCTCAGCTATTTCATGGATGGAATACAAGTATTTCTGCAGAATAGCTATGAAAGGGACTGGAACTCAGGAGGATCTCAACGTATTATTTATTTTATTTTCCTTCCGATATTTCTACTTACTACTTGTAAGCTCTTCAAGATAAGTATAGGGTCTTACAAATCTTCATAGGCAGGAAACACATTCCACAGCACTTAAGTTTCTACTTAGGAAATTTAGGTAACCCTTTCCTCCAGATAAATATAATCCCTTCTTCCAGACAAAAATAAACTAAGCCTAAATCATGTTCTTCATGAGAAGGAATTTACACAAAAGAAACAAGAAACTAAAATGTCCTTTGGGAGAACAGAACATCAGGTTGCATGATGTCCCATCTTTCTCTCACAGTTAGGGAAGTTGTAAATATCAGGAGTGACCTTTCACAGTCACTGGGCAAGGAAGAAAGGCAGAAGGAGCAATGGAGTCTAGATTTGGAAGTCATCAGTCCTGTATGTGTTTGACTCCATCACTGTCATTTACGTGCTATTGGCTTTGGATAAGTGTCTCAACTTTTCTCACTTCTAAGATGGAAGTAACAACAGTGCTTTGTGATGATTAAATACAATGAAACAAATCCATGGAATGTGCTTAGCAAAAACACACGAACAAACACCTGAACCACAGCATAGGGAATTGCTGACTAACTGCTACCATTAGTTCCTTAAGGAACATATTGCTAGCTGGGACTTCATTAATTCTAATACTCCTTTATCAAGGAGATGGAGCATTTCTTCTGTTCTCTCCTTGCTTCATAATGCTGTTGTGTGACATTGATTAACATTAGTCATTTGGCATTTCTCCCCACTGCCCTTTAGCTATGATCCTAATCTCCAATAAGGTGTCCTGGGTCTTACTCCCAGGTTGTGCTACTATTCCTGGTGATGAGGCTCTGATAAAAATACATTAAATTCTGCAAACTCTTTAATAAGAGAGTTGCCTAAAAACATATAATGCACATCTGAAGTCCTTTTAAATCAAAAAATTATTTGCAAAAAAAAGGATGCTTTTTCTCAACACCAATCTCTGAGCACGAACTCGTACAAATATCAAGTCAATAAGAAAAGTTTACTTTCAGATTCAAGACACCAAGTACAAGTCTTGCTGGAGCAGGCTTCTTCAGCTGGTTGCTACTGACAGCAGACTGAGTGAAACTGTTCTGAAGTACCACATGCATGATAATAGCTGTCTAGATACAGCAAATAGATATAAGCAAATGAATGGTCTTGGAACTGTCTGCTGTCATTCATTTAAAAGAGAATCTCTTGGAGGCTGACTACCTTTGTTCAAAAATAAATTTAACTAGAATTTAGTTGCTGTGGGACGAAAGAACATAGAATAAATCCATCAGGCTCAAGCGAGAGCTGCCAGTTCCTTCAACGTTAAGAGAAATACAATGATTGGGCTCAATTGCTCACTGGCATAAAAAGAAGGGAGAAAAAAGATTGTACAAATAACTCTGTTGTTATCAAAGGCTGCACATGAGCCTGAACAATAACATAATTGCCTTTGTTCATTAGGGAGAAGCCAGGTGGAGATGGTTTAATGTATTAATTAGGAAAATATTTCACATGAGCATAATTTAAGTTTTTAATTTTACCCACTCTTTCAATTTGTCATTTAATGTGAAAATGGGAGTGTGTTCTTGTCATCTTACATTCCAAAGGCTTCTTTGAAACAAACTTCTTCAAAGGAAGATCTTTAAGACACTTTCCAACTGCTCTTCTAATTCTCCTTTGTCATTGCCCCTAATAACCTCTTTGATGCCTTGGATGAAATCTCTTTTACTTATTGATTTTAGTCACCTCAACACTCACTCTTTTGCTATTGTTGGATTCTACGTGAGAGACCACTGAACATTTTCTTAACTTCACAAAAGCTTTGCTTTGCTCAAGCTGTAGTTTCTGTGCTTGTTGACGTAAGTTTATCCATTAGGAATGAAATCATGTTGCTCTGCCTTACAGAGGAGGATCTATCTCATATAACTTGAGCAGACTTAACAATGTCTTCAGTCTGTCCAAGTTTTCTATACAGTCTAGAGAAAAAGAACGAACTATCAAGGAAGAAAAAAATGTTTCACATGCAATAGAGGACCATCAAACTGCAGGGAATCACGGCTTCGTGTTCCTCATACTGAGACTTCATTATGAATTAAGAGAACCCCAACTTTCTCAGTCAAATCACCAGTAATGAGAAAATCTGGAAAACCTGAAAACCTAGACAAGCGTCCTTATGGGTAAAGGAAATTAAAAAAAAAATGTTTTTCATCTTATGGCTACTTCTATTTGTAGAAGGAACAAGTGGACTCTGCTATCGAGTTACAAACTGCAGAGCAACAAATAATCAGCATTTCTCAAAATCAAGCTTCGTACTTCTAATACCTTTAAAGTAGAAAACATAATTTCTTATTAAAGGAGTAACAGATGTTAAATAATTTTGAGAGGTAAATTATGTACTAAATGATTAATAAAAACCTTCCAAAGTCTATCCAGAGGAGCAAAGGCTAGGAGTAACTTGTTTAGAGTTGTAAGAGGAGTTCAACATCTTAACAGCGGCCTCACACAGCTGACAATAGCTTCTGCACAGCAGACAGGCAATGAATGGGAGCACAAAAATGTAAAGTCTTTAGGCTTAGAACCTCTCTAACATCTTTTACTCCCACTTTAGCCCTTACCCTATCTGAAGGTGAACAGGTTCCCCTTTGGATACTGGGCCCCAGAGCTCCTTCCTAGCAGTTAGTTTATGTTTTGTTTGTTTGTTTGTTTTTTATATATATCCTAAAGGCCAGATTTCTCTTTTAATTGGAATTTCAAAATACATAAATGGCCAGGCATGGTGGCTCATGCCTGCAATCCCAGCACTTTGGGAGGCAAAGGTGGCAGATCACCTGAGGTTGGGAGTTCGAGACCAGCCTGACCAACATGGAGAAACCCCATCTCTATTAAAATACAAAATTAGCTTGGTGTAGTGGTGCATGCCTGTAATCCCAGCTACTCTGGAGGCTGAGGCAGGAGAATTTCTTGAACCTGGGAGGCAGAGGTTGCAGTGAGCTGACACTGCGCCATTGCACTCCAGCCTGGGGAACAAGAGCAAAACTACATCTCAAAAATTAATAATAATAAATAAAACACATAAATAAAATTTACTATCTTAACCATTTTTCAGTGTACAGTCCAGTGGTGGTAAGTACCTTCACAATATTGTGTAGCCATCACCATCATCTATTCCAGAATGTTTCCATCAATTCCAAACAGAAACCCTGGAGCTATTAAACAGTAACTCCACATTCCTTCCTCCCAATCCCCCGGTAACTTCTAGTCTACTTTCTGTCTTGATGAATTTGCCTATTCTATGTAACTCATATAAATGAAAAAAGCTAGAATTTGAACTCATTTTTTAAAATTTAGATTTAATTTTTTTTTTTGAGATGGAGTCTCGCTCTGTCGCCAAGCTGGAGTGCAGTGGTGCAATCTCAGCTCACTACAACCTCCGCTTCCTGGGTTCAAGCGATTCTCCTGCCTCAGCCTCCGGAGTTGCTGGGACTGCAGGCACACACCGCTACAGCCAGGTAATTTTTGTATATTTAGTAAAGATGGGGTTTCACCACTTGGGCCAGGATGTTCTCCATCTCTTGCCCTGATGATCTACCTGCCTCAGTCTCCCAAAGTGCTGGGATTACAGGAGTGCACCACCACGCCTAGGCCTGAACTCACCTTTCAATGCCTCTTGTTGCAAACACTACATGTAGGTGTCCAGGCCCTATGTACTCTTGCCTGCTCTTTATACTACCTGTAGGTGTCCAGGCCCTAGATACTCTTGCCTGCTCTTTATACTACCCATCTTTAATTCTGAGCATCCCTGCACTTGGGCTTCTTTTGTGTTTCTTTTCACATCTGTCCCCGCTGTTGACACAGACATTATTATTGGCATGTCCTCTTCCCAGGTCTCTTACTGAGATCTTTCACATTTCTACCTTTACCTCTGACTCCACTCCTGTTCCTCCAAGTCCTACCTCTTTTTCCTAAAACAAATCTATCAGCGATAGAACCTCCCTCAAAAACTGCTGCTTCCACAGTCTAGCTGCATACCCTCTCTTGGATGTTGCTGCATTCTGGACAAAAGTCCCTCTCTTCTGGGCAGACACAGTGGTTCACACCTGTAATCCCCACACTCTGGGAGGTCAAGGAGGGTGGATCACCTGAGGTGAGGAATTCGAGACCAGCCTAGTCATGGTGAGACCCTGTCTCTACTAAGAATACAAAAATCAGCTGGGTGTGGTGACAGGTGCCTGTAGTACCAGCTACTCAGGAGGCTGAGGCTCAAGGGTCTCTTGAACCTGGGAGACAGAGGTTGCAGGGAGCCTAGATCGCAGCATTGTACATTCTAGTCTGGGCCAAAAAGCAAAACTGTCTCAAAATAAAAGTGTCTTTTTTTATACTTTAGAATAATGCTCTGCAGAGTCTATACTACACAGAGGATGCCACCATGAAAATCCTTTGTGACCGAGTTATTGTCAGTTCACTTTACAGACTGAGTAGCTGAGACACAACGGTGGGTGAGAAAAATCTTTTATCTTCCTTGTCCACTTCTTTCTTGTCCACTGTCCTCAGCCTCTTGGCCGAAAAATAGAAAATTTGTCTTCCATCAGTGTTTCTTTCTTTGGGAAGAAAGTAGCAAAGTAAAACCTAAAAAGTTAAACCTCTCAGACTCGACTTGGTAAGAATTTGTGATAATTCTCTTTTGCCTAGCATTTAATGGCTTCTAATACAGGTCAGTTTCTCTCTCTTTCTCACCCTCCCTCCCTCTCTCTATCTCTCCCCTTCTCCTCTCCTTTCTCCTCTCTCTCATCTTTCTCACCCATCATCCTTATCTCCTCAAGTCGGTCTTTACCAACTCCTGGAAATCCGATTATTTATTCCTACACCCAAGCTTTACCTGTAAATAGACAACTTCACATTTTCCCTATCCAAACCTATCCTTAAAAATTCAGTGACAGCCCCTTTTGTTTAGCACTGTCCCATCCTCTCTGCTCTTCCGGTGCCATATGTTAATTTACACAACATACCACTTAACTTTTAAATTAGTAGTTCCTTAGTTCTAGACTCAAGCTCCTTGAAAAATGGAGTTATGATGTTATTTATACCGTGTACCCATCATGGTGGCAAGCAATCTTTAGCACACGAACAGTAGACAGCAAATACTTGTTGCTTGATTTGGTAATTCAGTCACAGCTGGGCTGAAGTTTATCTCCGTACTGTCAATGAAATAAAGGGCTGGCTAAGCAAATTAATATTGTAAACATAGAGAATTTGGCCTACTTTCATGTGAAAATCAACACACTATTTTAAGCAGCACTTCCGTGCCTACTTCCATTGAAAGAATCAATTGCTAATTGTGATTATTGTCTGTTTGTTAAAGCCTTAACCAGATTCACTAAGATTGCCACGTCCAGCAGCCCCGTTGTTACTCTACGTGTATAACCATATTCCACTATTCTTCTTCTCCTGTATTTCAAGAATAAAATCAAGAAAAATGAGATCTTGAACAACTAACTCAATATACACACAACCTTTTCCCTTCCCTTGAAACAACAATCACACTTTTAGAAGAGTCAGAGCAATTTTGCCTGGTCCCTCTTATCAGTGTGGGGACAAAAGGAACATTCCTTTCACCTGCTGAAGGTTCAATCTCTGGAATAAACTAGACAGGAGAAAAGACATATAAATTTATGACGTTCGTAGTCACGGAGTCCCATAAAATTTGAGACTCAAAGAAAGGCCAGATTGGTTGAAGCATAAATAGCATTTTGAACTACAGAAATAAATGGAGGCTTGAAGGCTCCTGAAGACAGGCTATGAGAAGGTGAGGGGAGAAAGTGCCCTGTGAACAAAGGTTGTCTTATCATGCGGATAAAGGTTTTCAGGCAGCAGTCCTCAGACAAATAGGCTCCATGGACCTTTGGTCTTTTTTCCAGTAAGCTAATCTTTTGTTTGATATTATAGTGAGGGGTGGCAGGGGAAAAAGAAAGATATTATAAGGAGGAGCCTCCAGACAATTGCATTCCTTCTGGAGAAACTTCAGGGGGAAGCCCCTCACTGTGTTTCAGGAGGGAAGGGTAGAATGCAGGAGAAGGTCAGAAAGATCTTTATTCTGGGGCTATTTCTGAAGCCTTTCAATATCCTTTGTTTCAGAGAACTCAGTGTGCCGAAGCAGTACATTTGGGGGTATCATTTTCTGAGTCCCAACATCAGGTATAGAAGATGTTTTTATAGGAGTTAGAAACCTCGGCTGCTGGAAGGCCTTGATGGGAAGAACCCCGCCACTCAGCCTCACCGCGTTTCTTACTTTCTTCCCTTGTGTTTGTTTCACCAGGCTCGGCACATGTATGTGACTGTCAGCACTTGGAGACAACTGTTGCAGTTTTCTAACAATCAGAACTATCGGAATCTGCCAACCAAAAAAAGCATCTAGCTATAGCCTTGAAATGAAAGGAAGTCCAATAGATCCCCAGCTTTCAACTCTAGTTAGATTTTCTTCTGTCTTTTTCTGTCTCTCTAACAAACATAAATAGCTTATTCAAGCAATCCCTTAGACTGTGTCAAAAGACTGCCGAAGGAAGAAAACATGCAGAACTACAGCTTCCAACAAACTTTGCCACAAATTGCTGACATTTCTGTGTGAGTCAGAATTCTTCTCCCTATGCACTGCTACTGTTGCTGTTACTACCAGTAGTAGTACTAGTAGTAATACTAGTGATAATAGTAGTAGTACTCGTAGTAATAGTAGTAGTACTGCTAGTAATAGCAGTGACGATAAAGGAGTCAGAGTGTCTTCCTGGCCCTGGGAAAAGTAACTGGCATACTTTCACTCTAATGGGTTGAGGGCCAGGGAGAGTCAGAAACAGATGTCAGGAAGGACAAAATGAATTATATGGCCACGATTAATTCCATGAAGAAGTAACTGTCATTTTACTGCAAATATTTTACAACTTTTTAAACTTTACACTTTTAACACCTACTGACCAGCCTCCCCTCTTTCCAACTCTGATTAAAGTGAATCATTTAAGACTCACGTTCCATCAGACCACAGTAGCTTACTGGACCACAGTGTGAGGATTGGGGCGGGATGAGAAACGGGACAAGTTAGCAGAGGAAAAGTCATGATTGTTCCCAGATACACTATAGGGAACCCTGAAGGATTTTAAGGGGAGTGACACAATCAAATTGCATCTTTCAAAAACTTAACTCTAGGTGCTCAGATGATGTCTTCGGCCCTTTGTTGAATGCCTGTAGCTTTGCCTGTGATAAGAAACACACAAGGAAGAGATGTGGAAAGGAGAAAAGGGTGCTGTGGAAATGACACTCATGCTTTTCGGTACATAAATATGTACAAATACGTCTTTCCCACGAACTCCATGTGGGTGAGCATCTGCTCTGTTTACCACTGTGAACTCTGCTGAACCCAGGGCCTAACACATAGTAGGTGCTTCCTAAATATATATGAATTGAATTCAAATAGTCAAAAGGGGACTGTGAGAAAGAACCAATATATGATGCGTAATCCTTCATTATGGTAAATAATTTTACCAAATAATTACAGTAAGATCATTAGTTTCTTTTAATGATGTCCTTTCTAAAACAATTGGAAAATTATTTGCATTATTCACATATGTGCCTCTCTCCCCTATTGAAATATGAAGTTCAAAGGCTGAAGACTATCTTTACTTTCCCACATGGCACACAGCACAGCACTTTGCACACAGTAGGTGCAAAATTAAGTGCATCGAAGTATAAAAATGGCTTATATCCTGTTCTCATTAAGCATTAAAGAGGCAAAAGTATCATACACACACATCAGGATTCCCTTCAACAAAGAAAAAATATACCCAGATAATTATGTCACCAAACATATCTTTAATTGTATCAAGTAAACACAAGTTGCTGGAAAAATCATGAAAGGGCACTGACCAAGCTACCCTCCTTAACCAGCACCTGTCGATCCAGAAGGGTGCTCCTTAGAGAAGCTCTGATACAGAGCATACATTCGAAGTTTCCTAATGACTCCAGCTATCAGTGTATCTAATTAACACTGTATTGTCCAGAAGGAAATTATGTCCAAGCATTATTCTCTATAGTTTTGTAGAAGAATTAGAATATTAAGATGAAACGACATATATTAAATACCCAGTAAAGTGCCAGGCAAGTAGGGTACCCACAATACTAGAGAGCCATTATTGCATTTCTGTTTCTTTTTAAAAGTATTATTAAAATCACATGTCCTTTCATAAAATAATCCCAGGTGATTTCCAGAATCAAAAGCCAGCAGACAGATTAGAGAAGCTACTAAAAGCAAAGAGAGAACAAAATACAGATATTATGTATGGTTGTTATAGCAACTGAAAGCAGCCCCTGATCTTTCTCTCTTACTCTTTTCCACCCCTCACCATGATCCTGTTTTCAAATAAATTACCTCTAGTTTTTCTTTTAACTTGTTCATCAAGATGAAAGGAAAAGGTGGCCACTGTTTAGTAGTAAAGACTGCAGTTGCAGAAAAAAATTTTTAGGAAGAAAAAAAACAAGAATGAAAAGAAAAGATAACTTAAAATCAAGGAGACAACATCCAGAAATCCATTTATACAAAACTTATGAGGACATTTTTCATCAAAGACTTTTCACAGGAGTGACTTTGGAACCCATATGCAGGGGACAGGACAAAAGTCCCAACTTTCTTCACACAAGTGATCTGCTGAAACCTTAAAAACAAAAAGGAATGAGAGAACAGAGCTCAAACAATAGGTCTTTATTTTTCTGAGCCAAGTTAGGGGTTCCACATAGCCTGCAACAAAAACAAAATGCATCACATTCAGATTGCATGCCATCAAAGCTTGAAAGCAGTGGGTTTTGCTAGACCAATTTGAGCCTTTAATTGTCAATGTTGGGAGGACACAAAACATACTTGTGTACTGAGCTGTGTGATCAAATTGTTTAGTTTTGGGGAATCATAAATGTTCAGTAGTAAAGAGTCTTGGAGACCTCAGAGTTTCTGCGCAGAAAAAAATTGAGGCATAGAGAGGGAAAATGACTTGTCCAAAATCACAACTGGTAAGCGAGTGGGCCCAATTAACAATAATATCCAACACTTACAAGGTGCTTAGATACAGCAGATGCTGTTTTTCTTTTGTTTTGTTTTGAGACAGAGTTTTGCTCTTGTTGCCCAGGCTGGAGTACAGTGGCAAAATCTCCGCTCACTGCAACCTCCTCTTCCCAGGTTCAAGCAATTCTCCTGCCTCAGCCTCCAGAGTAGCTGGGATTACAGGCATTCACCACCACACCTGGCTAATTGTTTATATTTTTAGTAGAGACGGGGTTTCACCATGCTGGCCAGGCTAGTCTCGAACTCCTGAACTCAGGTGATCCACCCACCCCACCCTCCCAAAGTACTGGGATTACAGGCATGAGCCACAGCGTCCAGCCCAGCAGATGCTGTTTTAACTGCCTCACATATATCATTTGATCTTCATACCCACATTGATTATTAAGTCCAAGTTAAATAGGAGAATGGAGGCACAGGGAGGTGAAGCATCATGGCCAAGATCACCCAGCTAGTAAGCAGGAGTACGAGGTTTCAAGCACAGGCTATGTGACCTCCGGTTTCATATTCTTAGCTAATTCAGTCTACACTGACAGCCTCCCTGCATTCCACCAAGCCTCTCCTCCTTCCCCTGCTTCCTTTTACAAATTTAAGAGAACCAATCAGCTCCACCTAACTATCTGGGAACAAATTCCCTTCAAATCACTCTACCTTAGACAGATATAAGACCACAGTCTAGCCCCTACTCTAGTAAAAATCTTGCCCAGAATTCCATTTTGAAAAGGAAATGTTGCAGCAACAGAAGAATCTGGGGCTCTATAGTCATAAGGTTCCCCATGGGCCCTTTAACTCTTGGTTCCCATAAAGGTGTCCCTTATGTAGTTACCAGCCTGGAGACACAGCTATCACTCCTCTAGCCTGGAAGCCAGGCACAAGAGAAGGCTGAGAGGTAGGAACGGCAGAGGACGAAGCAGACCTTGCGTGTTACGTAGGGAGTAGGTGACACAGGTTCTGGGAGCATTCCAAGGCCAACTGTACTGATCCCACTGGGTCCCAGGCTTTTTTGACCCAGAGGAGCACTTTAATCCAATATCATCCTGTTCCAGATGTTGGCATACAGTATACCGTTCCTTCTGGCCAGACTCTGTACCCTCTACTCCCCACAAGCCAAATTTCAACTCCTTGAATTTTTTTACTGCCTTGCCAGTTTCGGTTAAATCCCCTCAATACATACTTTCCTAGAATGTATCAAAAGTGCTGCAATAGTGTCAGTTGCAAGAATCTTCATAGCAAAAATATCTGGCCTAAACTGAAAACTACTCAAGCATGTACCATTGAGAGAATGAGGCTGGGCAGATTGGCTCACACCTGTAATCCCTGCACTTTGGGAGGCCGAGGAGAGCAGATCACCTGAAGTCGGGACTTTGAGACCAGCCTGACTAACATGGAGAAACCCTGTCTTTAAAAAAAAATACAAAAGTAGCCGGGTAATCCCAGCTACTCGGGAGGCTGAGGCAGGAGAATCGCTTGAACCTGGGAGGTGGAGGTTGCGGTGAGCAGAGATGGCACCGAGCCAAGATTGCACCATTGCACTCCAGTCTGGGCAACAAGAGGGACACTCCATCTCAAAAAAAAATTAATACTCTTATTTATTTTATATCCTTTTTGACCTACTACATTCCAAGTTCCATGAAGGCAGAAGCCATGTGTATTCTGTTCATTACAGGATATCTGGATCTCTGACACCTATTATTATGTTCCTGAAATATAATAAGCCTTTTATATGTGGTAAATGAGTTACTGTGTGGATAAATTTCCATTTTTATCACAATAATCACAGCCAAATTAATTTCTCTCATATTTTCATTTCTGCAAATGGTATGGTGTCTAGCACATAGTAGGTGGTCAATTCATATTTTTAAATAAAAGAATAAATCCTCTATCTCTTAAAAGATCTCCCCACCTCTTAAATCCATTCTGAATTTCATGTCTAACCATTCTCATTTTCATGACTTTCCTTAGTTCATTCTTTACTTAAAATATTTACTGGCTCCCTACTGTCCATAAGACAAAGACAATACTTGGTGACTAGGATCCAAACTATCTTTGCAGATTGATTGTTTATTATTCTTTATGAGGATCCATCTGTCCAAAAAGAATGTGTTTTCTTACTGCATCCTTTTCATATACTGTTTTCCCCGCTCCTATTTTTCCTCGCTTGCTCCAACCCTCAGTGATCCTATCTTCCAGTAATCTGCACTCAGGGTTGAAGGTCTACACCACTCATCAATCTTTTACCCATTCTTCTTTTAAGATAGGCAGACAGAGACATCAGTTCACATTTACATTTTATTTCTCATGTAGATTATTCACACTTTGAGGACAAAATATCTTCTTTCAGGCTTAGAAATTATTTTTAAGAGTAAAGATTTTCAGGGCAATTTAATTGTTCATGAGTGCACTTCAACATGTACAGAGCACATTTTTAAATTTTAGGTTTCTCACTGGAGCCATATAACATATTTTGAGGGGGGGGGAATATATATATGTATGTATGTGCTAGGAATACATATATATATATGCATTTTTTTGTACTTTTATATGTATTTTTTATATCTTGTTTTTGTACTTAGATTCATAGCTTTAATCTGTAAACAAGCACATCATTAGAGAGATAGGTAATTACACAAATTAGATTGAGAAACTTTGCCAGGGGAGACGGATTTTGTTTACCCTCATGTGGTTGACACCAGAGGAATTTCTCACACAGAACTCCATCTTACGTGGCTAGAGAAGAGGAAAAGTGTGAAAAGTCTAGCAAAGGCATATGTTTGTCCCCAGGATAAAATCTTGAAGCAATGAACACTTGTTCCAGCCTGCTTATGTAGTTCGGTCTATAGTGAAGGACAGCATAAAGTATGGACCACATAGAGGCACTGAGGCTCCCTTTACCCAGGGCCCTGGCATATATATATATATATATATATATATATATATATATATTCCTATATATAGGAATATATATATGTATGTATGTATGTATGTAATAGGCAGAGATGTGCACTTAGTTTAGCTATGCTGTTATAAGACTGGCTTATTTGGAAAATCAGAAGGAAAAAAAAAAGTCAAGACAAAATGCAATTTCCATTACTATTTATCCTTCTAAAAGCTTT
>CAUYQU010041010.1:0-42125 GCA_963574635.1 Cheracebus regulus | reverse complement strand
TGACAGTTGGGTGTTAAAGTCTCCCATTATTATTGTGTGGGAGTCTAATCTCTTTGTAGGTTTCTAAGAACTTGCTGTATGAGTCTAGATGCTCCTGTATTGGGTGCATATATATTTAGAATAGCTCTTCTTGTTGCATTGATTCCTTTACCATTATATAATGTCCTTCTTTGTCTCTTTTCATCTTTGTTGGTTTAAAGTCTGTTTTATCAGAGACTAGGATTACAACCCCTGATTTTTTTTTTTTTGACGCTTTAAAGAAATGGCATCAACTAACAGGCAAAACAACCAACCAACATCAAAATGGCAGAAAAATATTCACACAACAATATTAACCTTAAAAGTAAATGAGCTAAATGCCCCAATTAAAAGACACAGACTGGCAAATTGGATAAAGAGGCAAGACCCATCATTGTGCTGTATTCGAGAGACTCATCTCATGTGCAAAGACACATATAGCCTCAAAATAAAGGATGGAAGAAGATTTACCAAGCAAATGGATAGCAAAAATTAGTAGGGGTTGCAATTCTAGCCTCTGACTCTTGTTACTTGGTAACATATAGGGGCTTGAAAGTACTTGTTGAATGGATTAAATGTTATTAAGAACCAGAAATATCTGAGGGAAAACCATTTCTTATTTTAAATGAAAATTTTCTTAATTACATTTTGTTTTGGGCAGAAGTATGTTTTAATATCGTGTTAGTTGGTTGCCTAGAATTACATTGGCTTTTCTGTTCTTAATTTCTTTCCTTTTTCATTGCTTGGTACCATATTAGAATATAATAACTGTAGGATTTTGTTTAATTTTATCAAAAATTGTAAGCTCTTAACAATAATAAAAACAACCTTACACATTATGCACTTGCAAAAATATTTGTGTAGGAATTCACAGTACTTACCATGTGTGAATATTAACAGTTAAATTTTTTTTCAGTTGTCTTTAGTGATGTCTGCTATCCAGATGCCAGTGTCTGGATATGTCTCTACTTAAACAAACTATCATGCTTTTAGCCTGAGATGTGTACTAAGTGTCTTCTCTTCAAATCGTCTTTTGTGTAATGGAGGGAGGAACTGGGAAACTTAGATATTACCCATTTTAAGTAACCCATCCAATTTATTTTTTCTACAGTAGCATACACACTATGGGGTCATTCTATTTAGGCAGTGACATACAAATTTCTTTTTCCCTCAAATCTCCTGAAGGATCCTGTCACCCTAACAGAGTCTGCTGTATACTTTTATCAATAAAGAAAGGGTGTGTATGACATAATTTTAGTATGTTCAGATGGCTGAGAAAGAGAATAAAATAGCAACAGCTCTTCCTTTTCAGTCAGTAGCTGTGAGGATAACAGGAGCTGGAAGGTAGAAACATGAAGAAATCAAATAGGTAATGCAGCTGTGGACTGGACCATGGAGGAGCCAACAAGAGGATAGATTATGGGCAGGTGCTTTTGCTAACAGATATTCCAATTCAATAAGCACAAGATCTTCATAAAAATCACCTCCTAAAATCTGTAAGGATCGAGAGTCCCATGCTAATAAATGACATACTTAAGATATATTCTTTTTTGAAATAATTTATCACATTTTCTCAACAGCATTTTTCTCCTTACATGTGGGACATGGATTTTGATTTCTGTGCCTTGTGTTTTAGAATTGGTCAAACAAAGAGGGAACAGGGAAGAACTTAAAACCAGTCTTTTAAATATTTTGATCCCTTTAAAATACTTGTAATATGCAGCCATTAGAAAGAATGAGTTCATGCTCTTTGCGGGAGCATGGATGACATTGGAAGCCATCATTCTCAGCAAAGTAATACAGGAACAGGAAACCAAACACCGCATGTTCTCACTCATAGGTGGATGTGGAACAGTGAGAACACATGAATGCAGTGAGGGGAACATCACACACTGGGGCCTGTCAGGGGGTGGAGGGCAAAAAGAGGTAGAGCATTAGGACAAATATCTAATGCATATGCAGCTTAAAATCTCATCCCAGCTACTCGGGAAGCTGAGGCATGAGAATCACTTGAGCTCCAGAGGCGGAGGTAGCAGTGAGCCAAGGCTGTGCCTCTGTACTCCCACTTGGGCTACAGAGTGAGACCCCATCTCAAAAACAAAAACAAAAACAAAAAACCTCAATGATGGGTTGATATGTGTAGCAAAACACCATGGCACAGGTGTACCTATGTAACAAATCCGTACATTCTGCACATGTATCCCAGCACTTAAAAAAGAAGAAAAGAACACTTGTAATTAGAAGATTCTGAACAGAAAGCATATAAATGATTTTCTTGCATACGCATAAATCCCCAGTCCTCCCACCCTCTGCCACATTGTGTCTTCCATGATGTCTTAAAAAATTAGCTTTCATGGAATATTTTATGTGAAAAATTTATTATATCTATAATTTAAACTTTGGCAAATGGCTAAGAACCAGGAATATGCATTAATAGTAAAAACTAATAAAACAATATTAAGCTGAAAGTTTGACACACATACAGTAATTTCTTCACCCGCAGTTCAAGTGTGAAGCTAGTAGCACACTGGAGGCAATTACATTTTCAGAATGAAAGGAATTATAATTCCTGATTCTTGTGATCATTCACTTCAAGTCTTGCTCAATTGCAAAATGTAACTAGAGATTTAATAACTACTGTTACCCTGAGAGAATGCATTAGGAATAAATTTAGATTTAAAAAAAATCTACATCCTCTACATAACTGGCAGATTCCTCTCTTGCTTAGGAGCAGACTGACAGCTTACTCACCTTTTTGTACTCCACAGCCACTTGCACATTTGCAGCACAGTTCTTTTAGCCATGATCTAAAATAACTTTTTTCTAGACCATTTTTTTAACAAGCTGTTACTGAGTTATATGAGTGTCAGGGATTTGATAAATGCTTGTGTAGAAAACCTAGTAATGAGTGAATAAGATATGAAACAGAGCCTGATTTCAGAGGATAGAAAGGAAAAATAATAGAATTAATTTGAAAATCTATGGATTTGCTAAATTTCAGTATGTAGAGATGAAACAAAAGATATTTTCTGAGTTCCTTTAAGGCTTTTTCACAGCACTATTTATATCAGTAAAATTATGTAGACGGTATTCAATTTAGTTCTAAGGCCAAATTATTCCTTATTATTTATTTATTTATTTTGGTATAGATCAAATTTAATTGCTGTGCAGGCTTAGACCTAAGCTGAATTCCCCTCAATGCAAACATTCAAAAATCCTCCGTTCTCATCATACTCCTGAAAATCTGGTCATATGTATATTCCTGATTTTTCGACATAGATCCACAGTGTAAGTGTTGGTAATGCAGCCTCTTCTGTGCTACTTGATCTTATACTGTAATTTATTCTAAAACCATTTTGTATTATTACACATTGTTTGCAATGGCAAATGTTAAAAAAGAAAAAAAACATTTCAAGTCTTACTTGACCTCTTTGCAACTGTTTATCATGACTCCTTCCTCAAAATTCTCCTGGCTTCTGCAGCAGCATTTTTTATTGATTCTACCTCATCCAGTTGATTGTTCTTTTTCATTCTTACTCATGGAGTCCTTTGATTCTACTTCTACTTTATGCATTTTGTAAAATAAGTTATTTATTTTTGGAATAGGTAATACTTGTATGTGAATATATATATATATATATTACAAAATTTAAAGATTGAAAGAATAAATGGGTAAAATCTCCCTTCGTTCTCTGTCTTCTAGTGATCTAATCTGTCTTCACAGAACAACCATGACTAACAGTTTTTTGCTGTTCACTGCAGAGAGGCTTTATACATTTAAAATTATCTGTATTTAATTTTTTTCCTACCAATTGTAGTATATTCTGTGTCCCATTTTTTTCCTTGATTTTTGTTACTTGAAATATATATTTTGGATATTATTGCCTACCAGTTCCATTATGACTATCTCATACTTTGTAATGACTTCACAGTATAATTTATTTAATAAATTTCCTATGGATTCATACTTAGTTTGCTTTCATTTTTACCTACATGAATGCTTCATTAGATACATTTTTTAAAGTTCTATATGTACTTCTTCCATTATATTCATAGAGTAAACTTTAAGAAATAGAATTTCTGAACCTAAGAATGTAGACATTCTTAAATTCAACAGATAAAAAAAAACTTCTAAATAGCTCCCCCATAAATGCTATAACCACTCTGATCCATAATAAATGAATCTGCTATATTTACTTTTACATCTCTATTTTAAAAATAATATTAATTAACTTGTTCTATTTCTGCTTCCTTCTCCTTCCACTTTTACCATATTATTTCTCCTACGTTCATGTTTGTCTTCAAATATGCTTCTGTTACTTGATTAACTTATTTTAAATTTTAACTCCATCCTTTGTATTATTATATAAAGAAATTAGTATAAATACACTTTTCTTCCCCTTCTAACATTTAATTCTGTTATCTCTTCAAAGTCAGGATTCAAAATAGTTCCTTTCTGTTTAGTTACTGAAAACATTGGTAAATTACTTTCTGAAGCTAGTTCAGTTTCTAAAAGAGAAGGGTAGAGTGTTTCTGGCTTACTGCTTCAAGTCTTGAAGTCCAGACACTCCTAGATATTTAAGAGATGTAGGCAGTACCATCAGGCACCAGATTCTCTTCTTCCCTGGGCTTAATTCTCCTTTGTGGTAACTTCATTTTCTGGTCACTTCTTCCTGAGTAGTGGCGAGACTTTTAGTATTACATTTTAGGAGTATAATAATTATGCAGCTCAAGATTCTCTTTCTTTATAGCTCCGCTCCCCCCGAAAAAAAATCAACTTTGAATCTCATTGTACCAATCTAAGCCTGTCTTGACAGCTGCATCTCTGAGAACTAGAACTTGGAAATCTTCTTGTTCCAGCCTGAACGGCAAATGTCTGACAGCCCAGATTCGAGGAAAGGTGCCTCATTTCAGTGTCAGCCACCCTCGCCTTCACTCTTAGCACTGTCTTGTGTCTCTAAGTGTGTATTTTCCTGGTTCAGCTATTCAAAAAGTAAAATTTCCAGTTGTCTACAATAATAAAGGAAAGCAGCTTCACCATATGAGCCAGAAGAGGACCAAGAATATAGAAGTATATAATTTAGAGATTCTACTGATTTTTCAGCCCTATGCGCTGCCTTATGTACTGAGATTCAGCTTACATCTAATGTTCATCTCTATCTCCAACCAACTTCTCTTAACTTATAAACATACACAAACATGTATGCACATGTGTGCATGCGCAAATGCACATATACACTGAAGAGGTTAGGTTTCAGCTCATTCTATTGACTGTATTCATTCTGCTAAATGTATTGCCACCAATTCACCTACTTTCTCGCCCTGAAAACTTTATTTCATCTCTTTTACAGTCATTCACTGTATTAATTTACCATATTAGTTTATTTTCATAATGCTGATAAAGACATACCCGAGACTGGGCTATTTAGTAAAGAAAGAGGTTTTAGTGGACTTACAGTTTCACGTGACCTGGAAGGCCTCACAATTATGGTGGAAGATCAAAGTGAGATCTCACATGGTAGCAGATAAGAGAACTTGTGTCGGGAAACTCCCCTTTTAAAACCATCAGATCTCATGAGACTTATTTGCTATCAAGAGAACAGCATGGAAAGACCTGCCCCTATGATTCAATTACCTCCCACCAAGTTCCTCCCACAACGTGGGAGTTCAAGATAAGATTTGGGTAGGGACACAGCCAAGCCATGACATCCCCTCAATCTTAACTTCAACAAACATTTACTGATCATTCACTGTTAATCAAGATTTGAGGTCATTTTTAAGGATACATAAGCAAAAACAAAAGCACTGTATTTTCCTCATGAAATTTATCATAGGTAAATAGACCAATGGTTACTGAATAAGTGCAAAATTAAAAGGGCAGATGTGTTTTACAAGTTGTGGATGAGGCAATCACTTGTATTTTAAGATTATATAAAATAAAATTTGACTTAAGGGGTCAAAGAAGTAGTGAATGAGTTGTTATTTCAAGAAATAATAGGAATTAAGAGTATTCCAAAGAGGAAAAGGCAGATACCAAAGTGCTGTGGCAGTAATCTACTGATGGCAACCCCAGAAAGGAGGTGCAAAGGGAGGAGGAAAGTTAGGGTCAAACGTGGAACACAATTAAGATAGAATAAAGCATTTATGTATTGAGTGGTAATGAAGATACTCAGACCATACTCAAGACCTTCTGCATGGAAGGGCTTCATTGAAAAGGTCAGGGAGCTACAACTGTCCCTTTCATTTCAGTGATGCATGTCCTTAAACTTTGTATAGAATTCTACCTATTTATGAACATGGACTTAAAGAGATGCTTGTCATCTTTAAATAAGCCAAAGATTATATGTCAAAGAGTCTGTTGGTTACAGAGCTCAGAAACAGCGCTACTGAATTAAAGCTTCTTGGAGTAGAATTTACTTCTAACCTAAAAAGAAATGACATTGGAGAAAATAAGCAAACAAAAACACCTTGACCTTGACTTAAAGACTCTTAAAATGAATCTGTCTTTAATAATAATGTAATGTCATTGATAGACAAAAATACCAAGGTATACAATGTTTTCATGAAGATATTTTGTTTTTTTTATGATTATGAAAGAGGAAATATTAATACAACACATGAAAGTTGAGCCACATAAGTTCAAAGGTTACTAATTTCTTTGAGTCTAAGAGTCTATCCTTTATTGCCATCCTACTTCAATTCTTGATGACTGAAAAATCAGTCTTTTTTTGCTAGCAGTCAGGGAAATTATGTTGCCTAAGGCTTAAGATCTGAATGAGCTACATGTTACTCTTTTGCTTTTTTTAATGCAAAATATGGTTTTGATTTGTAAATGCATGCAGAGGCACAGCAATGGGTACCAAAATTATTATTTTTAAATGAAATAAAAATAGAGCTGACAGCTAAAGAACATTCACAGCAGTTATTATTATGTGTTATTAGCAGCAGCATGTGGTGACATTTTAGACTCTAAATCCACAGAAATATATCCTAGATCATGGGTATTCCAGATGCTAGGGGGAAGAAAACAGAAATGCTGCTGTCTGGCTTAATATGAGAGAATTTTTAAAAAATGTAATGAGAAGTCTGATCATTTTGGACTGGATAGTAGGGATTGATTTATCCCCATCCCTAGAGGTTAAATGAGTAATACAGGGACTTCCCTACAAACATAGATATCTGCCACTAAAAATATTGCTCAGAATATGCTGAGGAACATATTTGAGTCTTTAAGCTAGGTGAAACCTGTCACATTTTTAGTGACTTAACAGCAGAAAATCTCATGGAATTAGTCAGTGTGGGTCTTCTGTAATATAGCTGAGTGGAGTGTAAACCTATTGTATTGTGTCCTTAGCCCAAACCAGAAAAGGCTCCACTGTATTTATAAATAAATGTCTAGACTTTCTTGAGTAGTTCTGTTTTTGGTACTCAAATTTTCTTTAGCAGAAATTGGACGTTGACAGAATATATGTGCAATCAGACAGCATAATGTAGTCATTAGAAATATGGAATCTGAATCAAATGGAGTTGCATTTGAAAACACGGAGCTCTGATCCTCACTTGATGTGTACTCCTGGGAAGCATCTTAATCTCTCCAAACCTTGCTTTTCTCATCTGTAAGATGCGATCATAGTAGCTCCTACCTGATACAGGTGTGGTAAGGATTTAATTATATCATCTTAAATCAAGCTCTCTTATCCAAGTCTGGCAAGGTCACATAGCTGACAAATTCCAAAAGTAAAATTCACACAGTATGGACTCTAAGTCACAGAGAATGGCTCGTACTCTGGGAATGACATAAATGCCTTACATTGAACCCTAGCTCCATTAGTAACTAGCACTGTGACAAAGGCATTTTTTAAGCTTTGTCACTGACCCAGACCACTTCACTCTATTAATTTTTAGTAAAGAAATATTAAACTAGCCGTACTACTAAGGATAGGTTAGGAAATCCTTTACAGAAATGTGAATAAGAGAAATTAACTTTATGAGATGATAATGTCTAGCTTGGCTCTAAGGGAAATTTCTCCAGCTACTTATGAGAATCTGTACACTTTGTCACAATTTTGAAGACTTTAATGCAGACAGTTGAGGCTAGGACAGTGACTGGATAACTCAATCAGGATATTAGAATCATTTTCACATCTTTCAGCCATTCTTAGTATGAAGTTGTGCCCCCACTACCCACCCATGATCTCAGATGGCTGCTCCACCTTTCTGATCAGGTGCCAGCAGAACAAAGTGGAATGACAAAGGAAAATGGCACTTGCTGCATCTGACATGCATTTAAATTCTAAACAACAATTTTCCTTCACCTCTCATTGGCCAACATCATATCAGTCACACCCTATCTAACAGGAGGTGGGGAAACAAAGTTTTAGTGTTTAATATACAATGTTACCCCAACAAATCCATATTTTGTTGTTGATATAAAAGAAGAAATAAATGGATATTAGATATTGATGTGATTTGGCTGTGTCCCCACCCATATCTCATCCTGAACTGTATGTAGTTCCCATAATCTCCACATGTAATGGGAAGGACCTCGTGGAGAGGAGGGGTAATTGAATTATGGAAGTAGTTACCTCCATGCTGTTCTCCTGACAGTGAGTGAGTTTTCATGAGATCTGATTATTTTGTAAGGGGTATTTCTGCCCCTTTGCTCTGCACTTCTCCTTGCTGCCACCATGTCAAGAAGAATGTGTTTGCTTCCCCTTTTGCCATGATTTTAAGTTTCCTGAGGCCTTCCCAGGAAGCGGAATTTGATTCATTTAAAACTCTTTTCTTTATAAATTATGCAGTTTCTGGTGTATCTTTATTAGTAGTGCAAGAACAGACTAATATCGTATATTGGTACCCGGAGTAGGGTGCTAGTACTGTAAAAATAGCTGAAAATGTGGAAGCAATTTTGGAACTGGGTAATAGGCAGAGGTTGGAACCAGCTGGAGAGTTAAGAAGAAAACAGGAAGATGTAGGAAAGTTTGAAACTCCCTAGAGACTTGTTGAATGGCTCTGACCAAAATGCTGATAGTGATAGGGGCAATAAATAAGGGAACTTCTTAGGAAGTAAAGTAAAGGTCACACCTTCTATGCAAAGAGACTGGTGGTATTTTGCCTCTGAGCTAGTGATCTGTGGACTTCCATCTTAAGAGAGATGGTTTAGGGTATCTGTTGGAAGAAATTTCTAAGCAGCAAAGCATTCAAGAGGTGACAGAGCATAAAAGTTTGGAAAATTCGCAGGCTGACAATGCAGAAGAAAGGAAAAACCTTCCTGAGGAGCAATTCAAGCTGGCTGCAGAAATTTGCATGAGTAACCTGGAACAAAATGTTAATAGCCAAGACAATGGGGAAAATGACTCCAGAGCATGTCAGAGACCTTCATGGCAGCCCCTCCCATCACAGGTTGAGAGGCCTAGGAGGAAAAATTGGTTTCATGGGTCAGGTCCAGTGTCCCCCTGCCTTGTACAGCCTAGAGACTTGGTGCTCTGTGTCCTAGCCACTCCATCCATGGCTAAAAGGAACCAAGGTACAGCTCAGACCATGGCTTCAGAGGGTACAAGTCCCAAGCCTTGGCAACTTCCATGTGGTGGTGTTCCTATAAGTATGCAGAAGTCAATACCTGGGGTTTGGGACCTCTGCCTAGATTTCAGAGGATGTATGGACACACGTGGATATCTAGGCAGAGGTGTGCTATAGATAAAGAGTCCTCATGGAGAATCTCTGCTAGTGCCATGCAGAAGGAAATTGTGGGGTTGGAGCCTCCACACAGAGTCCCCACTGGGAACTGCATAGAGGAGCTGTGAGAAGAGGGCCACTGTTGTCCAGACCCCAGAATGGTAGGTCTACTGCCAGCTTACACCATGCACCTAGAAAAGCCACAAATACTAAAAGCCAGCCATGAAAGCAGCCAGGAGTGGGCTGTACCCTGCAAACCCTCAGGGGCAGAGATTCTCAAGTCCATGGGAGCCATTCTCTTGCATCAGAGTGACCTGAATGTCAGACATGGCATCAAAGGAGATGATTTTGGAACTTTAAAGTTTAATGACTTCCCTATTGGATTTTGGACTTGCATGGGTTCTGTAGCCCCTTTGTTTTGGCCAATTTCTCACATTTTTAATGGGTGTATTTGCACAATGCTTGTACCTTCATTGTATTCATCAAGTAACTAACTTGCTTATGATTTTACAGGCTCATAGGTGGAAGGGACTCACCTGGTCCCAAATAAGGCTTTGGACTTGGACTTTTGAGTTCATTCTGAATGAGTTAAGACTTTGGGGTATTGTTGGAAGGACATGATTGTGTTTTGAATTGTGAGGCCATAAGATTTGGGTGGGGCCAGGGGCAGAATGATATGGTTTGACTATGTTCCTTTCCAAATCTCATCTTGAACTGTAGTTGTCATAATCTCCGTAAGTCATGAGAGGGGCCTGTTGGGAGGTAATTGAATCATGGAAGTGGTTACTTCCATGCTGTTCTCATGATAGTGAGTGAGTTCTCACAAGATCTGATGGTTTTACAAGGAGATTTTATCCCCCTTTGATCTGCATTTCTCCTTGCTGCCGCCATGTGAAGGACTTGTTTGTTTTCCCTTCCACCATGTTTGTAAGTTTCTTGAGGCCTCCCCAGCCATGCTGAACTGTGAGTCAATTAAAATACCTTCCTTTATAAATTACCTAGTCTTGCGTATGTTTTTATCAGCAGTGTGAGAATGGACTAATACAGATATTTAATACACTCAGACAAAATAAAGGAAATGAATTTGATGCTAAACTGCCTACTCTACACACAAACTATCATGTTTGATCCTCAAAACCAACCTCCAGAAATAATAAATTATAAGACTATTTTCAGATGTGGTCATGATATTTTGGACATTCCCAACAGTGAAAGTAAAATAAATATTTGTCTGGCTCCAGGGCCTGTGACCTTTCTACTGCCCCACATTGTCTTTCTTGTAATGCTGTCTTGGATCTGATAGTAGATCATTTAATAGCTGCAATTAATCCTCATCATTTATATCTTCTTAGAAGTGGTAGATAAATTGTTCCCTGTGGTTTTGCTGCTGAAGTTAAATATAGCTTTGTGTAAACATCAGAGGTGATTATTTCATGGGAAAGGGTTACCCAGTGCCTACAGCAATAAACTCAAATGTAGGAAACTTAAGGTCTTAAACTTTTTCCATCTCTGCCAGTTAGCTTCTCTGGTCCTGTACTGTCCTCACTTGTGAAGCAAAAAAGGTAGTCTGAACCTTCTATCTGACCCTGTTTTTGTAGGGATAAATGGGAAAATATTATTTGAAAGTGCAAGTGCTTGCTATACAAATATGAACAATTATTATTATCGATCTTGTAGCCCAGTGTGACCATCTACTTGATACTCTATCAGAAGCTTAATTGAGAAGTTTCATTGCAAGCATCTAAGCTAACAGCAGCTGAAGACTGATTCTCCTCTTTGACAAAATGCAGAATCTAGATGAATATCTTCTGTGTTCTCTGGTGCATACCCATGAAGATGGGTTATCAGCATTTTTCAGAAATAAGTGTAAAATCAGTCTAAAAATGGTATGAGGTATTAACTCTTCACAGACCTTACTAATTGATGATTATTTGTGTAACTACTATTAGGGGCATTTTTTTTTCTTTATGTTGTACCAAAAAGAAAAAAAAATTGTTTAATTTATTAAGTTAACAATTACTTATCTATCTATCTAATCTTAGTGGTTCCTGTATCACACACATTGTGCTACTGTCTGGGAATGCATCAAGGAACAAGAAATATGGTTCTTACCTTCATGAATTTTCTGACCTATCATTAAAAAAATTAGTTAATTAAACACATCATGTTTAATTAGGTAATTGAGTATGTCACAAATCAGAAAAAAATGATGTAAAGAGGCAGGAGAAATAGAAACACAACAGAAACTTTTATAAGCAGTGCATATACAAGCACATGACTTTTCATAATCATGAGCAATATGGCCTAAAAATTATTGTTTATAAACCAATGAAATCAACTTTAATATATGTAATGTTATCCCCAAATTCAGAAAAGTATGGGTGAAAATTTTTACCAATTTCAAAGCTTAATAATTTTATAAAAAGAATACTGTATAAATTCAAAAAAACTATTAAAATAAAAAGATAATTTATATGTTATGTATATCTTTGCTTGTTAATATTAACCAGGACTTAGTGGAATCTGCACATCTGAAGACATGATGAGGAACGAATACATAGATAGTCTGCAACTTGCAGTGGAGCTGGTCCCTAACTTACACTGATGATTCCACATACAATTTTTTAACTCCTCATTGGTGGGAACACAATATATATTCAGTAGGCTTCTCAACTTCCCATGGGATTAAACCCCAATAAACTAGTCAAAAATGCATGTTTGCCTTACAATATTTTTAATTTAGATCAGTTTATTACATGTAACTACGTGGGAATTTGAGGGGCATCTGTATATATATTTTTCATATATATATTGCTCATATATATATCATATATATACATATTTATATAGTTGATGCAAAAGTAATTACATTTTTTTGTCATTACTTTTTGACATTAGTTTTAATGGCAAAAACTGCAGTTACTTTTGCATCAACTATATATATCTTAATCTAAGGTGATGTATGGACAAAGATGAAAATAAAGTTAGGTCATTAGAGAGAAACAGGAGTCTTCTGACCTTCTTATGGTAAGTTCCCTTTCAATTGAATACTTGTTTTGCCTGTTAACTCATTTATTCCACAAAATACTTCAGCTCTGAAGGGAAAGCTTCTGAACAATGTTATCAAATGAAATTGTCTTTTATTTGAAAAAAATTACCATTGCTAAAAATTTTCAAATCAATTTTTTGTCTGGTTAATAGTTCAGTAGTCACATGTCATGTGTCTGCTAAGTATCAGTCCATATATGTATTATGTGTGTATCTATTTTTTTCTTAGGGCAAATTCAATGCTAGCATGTTACTAAAATATTGAAATTTGAAAATATAGTTTGATTTCAATATACCATGAAAAATGTATAAGAAAGCATGACTATACTAATAGAAAGGCTGATTGTGATTCCCAGACCATCCTCAGATATACTGAGGATGGCCTCTGCCCTATGCTCTTATCCATGCTGACAGCGTAGGTTTCTGACCTCAGTTTTAGAACTGGCTTTTCAAATTGCGCTGAGGTCATTGAGACCTTCATGCTGAACCACAATGCTGAACCATGTCACTTACATAATACTCTGAATTAATATCCTAAGGTATGAAATAATTTTTAGTCAATTGGTTGTTTATTATGCTGACCATTACACGAAATGATGTGAGATGAGATGCAGCAAACTACAGCCCAAGGGTGAAATCTAGCATATTACTCTTTTGAAAATAATGTATTATTGGAACACATCTATGCTCATTTAATTATGGCTGCTTTCGTTCTATAACGGAAGTTTTAGCAGTTGTAACAAAGACCATCTGGCCCCCAAAACTAAAAATATTTACTATCTTTCTTTTCATAGAAAAACTTGCTAACTCATGGAATAAAACACATATCTTAAGCTCACTAAAACTTGTAAGTTGCATTGCTGGCTTTGATCTCTGGTGGATAAATCATGGAGACTGGGAGTCGTATATTTCCATATTTAGATCCAGGACCTTCTGTTTACAATTTGTGAGATCTTTAGTAAGTTCTTTGACATCTATGAGCTTCTGTTTTCTCCTGTGGAAAATGGGCTAATGAAACTTATGTCACAAAGATGATGTGAGGATTATATAAATCATGTGAGCACAATGTTTAGCATATGCAATAATTTATAGGTTTCCACATAATTATGCAATTTAATGACAGTGAATATTTTTGGGGTACTGAGAACATGAGAATGAATACAGCTTGGGAATGAGGTAAGAAGTAGGTGGTTAAGTTGGTCACCAAAATTGAGTATAGATGGTGACAAAACAGCTGCTGGCCCATTGACATCATGATCAAGCCATAGCCTGTCTGTGAAGGGCTGATCTTGGCTTAGAGGGCTGCTCACTCATTCTATGTTTCTATGCTATCTTTAGTTGAATTAATCAGAAAAGAAGGATCTTCTCTCTATTTCACCATCAAAGGCAGACGAATTAATAATGTATAACATTCTAATACAGTGAGGGCTTATATTTTTTTACCTTTGAAAGATTGAATTATAAATGCTTATTGTCATTTCAGTGTCTAGAATAGTGGGGGTATGAGGAATATTCAATTTCTTGTTCGGATACATAATCAATCGGATTACATTTGCCGTATTCACCAATCAGTGGAAAAACAGAGGTTTCTTGATGTTGTACAAGTCTCCTACAAAAAACAACAATGGTATCAATTATTTCTTCCTTGCCAAGTTATAATATACAATAGTTGTACAATCTTTACAGTCCCACTGTCTGATTCTCATGACAAAAGTATGTTTCGGTAATGATTAACTTCACTGATTGCTCTTTAGACATCACCATTTGACATTGCATTCAATAGCACACAATTCTTATCAATCATGCCAAGGCTCTGTAGGTTGATCCTATAATAGAAGGACATTGTTTTATAGTAATAGTGCCAAAATATGTTAACAATTATATATTACCTTAGAGCAAATGTATTATTTTATGTCACCTCTGATGGATATATGTGAAAGAAGATCACGATAAACATGGATGCTGGTATTAAAATTTGCTAATTTTTTTTTTTGTTTGTGGCTGTTTGTGGCTGTTTTCACCATCTTTTGTTTTAGACTCAAGGACAGCCAGAACATTCTCAGAGCTTCACAATAATCCTGAGTACCAGATGCTTAGTGCTGATCAACATGGCCACTGTTGCTTTTGCCATTTATAACTGGAGAGTATGATGAATATGCAGGTCCATTTGCACTGAGCTTTGAATCTGCTTGAGTCTTTACATGATGCAAAGAAGCATCTGTTTGCCTTAGTCACCCAAACAAAATCCAAAAATGATAGGTGAAATAATCCAAAGCTATTGGATTTTGCTTTTCTAAAATTTACTAATGTTACATGTTAAGGATGTTTAATAGTAATTGCTTGTGAGGGAAATTATAAATGAAAACCAAAAATAGTGACAAAAATTAATTATGTAAATAAATTTGTTCAGTTGATAGTGATATTTTTCCTATTTCTACATAAGGCAATGGCTTCTTATACAAAGTTTATATGTAGCTATTTATTTAACTTCTTAAGGAAATTTTTTGCATCTTTAATTATATAGGCCATAGTGTCTTTGTGATGATTAAAACAAATAATCCTCAAACTGTTCCTTTCAGATATACACATTTTAATCTTCTCTTTCAAATAAATATCCCAGATCTCTTGTATTCTCTCTTTCTATCTCTCACACACAGCTAGAATTTTTTTTTTTGTATATAATATGAAGACACATAGAATTAAAGTGATGATTGCCTTAGTCTGCGTTGCTATGACAGAATACCTTCAGCTGGGTAATTTATTTGTCTCACAGTCTTGCTGGCTATATAAAAAGCATAAAGATAAGATCCGCTTCTGGTGAGGGCCTCAGGAAGCTTCTGCTCGTGACAGAAGACGAAAGGAGATAGTGTGCGCAGATCACATGGTGAAAGAAGCAAGAGAAAGGACAAAGGTGCTAGACTTTTTTTAACAATCAGGTCTTCTGGGAACTATTAGAATGACAACTCACTCATTACTACCAGCACAGGACCAAACCACTCAGGAAAGATCCACACTTAGGACCCAAATATCCCTTCACTATGCTCCCCTCCAACACTGGAGATCAAACTTCAACGTGCAATTTGGAGAGAATGAACATCTAAATTATATCAAAGACTTTAAGTACTGAAAGGACCAGTAATTTTAAGAGGAGTTACATTTTGTCATATGGCCTTTAATGAACAGAACTAGGTTAAAACTATAGGGAGAAAAATTCTGAATTGACATATTGCTGATACCTGTATGTTAGAAATATCTTATGTTGGATTAAATTCTCTTAGTGAGATTTTACGTTTTAAGTGAGTGCAGATGTCAAAGAATAAATGCATAACCACTTGGAAAGCATTTCAATGAGACTAGAGTAGATCTGGGTGCCTTCGGATATTTCTTTCAGCTTTGAAATTTTATGACATCTGTAATATAGAGCTACATGCACGATGTACTCGTAAAGGTGGTATACCTGTATAATGAGGTGTCTGTGGATAACTAAGATATATCTAATTTTGTGACATATTCAGTGATGAACTCTACTTAGTTATTACCTTGTTAGAAGTAAATGATGAGTCTCACTTTGAAATAAAGTTTCCACTGAAAGAAATTATCAATACTATTCTGAATTGTCCTTGAAAGAAGTTAATCCCAGGCAGGAAAAAACAGAAAGAAGTAATTGTAGAAACACATATTTTCCTTCTTCTCTATTGCCTGAAGAATTAAGCCTGGAATCGGTAATATGAATAAACTTTAAATGGTTTTGGGTTTAGAAATGAGCCATTCCTGAAAGTTTTACCTAGAAACATGGCCAACTATAACTATATGTAATAGGATCTTCTATCTGAAGATGAGGAGAAGGTGGGTCAAAAAATTCTCAAGAGACAATAATGTCTAAACTTTTGTTTAAATGATTTAAAAATGGTGTATGTGGAGGGAATTCATGGAAGAAGGATAACATGAATACATGAAGATTAAAATGTAGTTTTCTTCATTGAGAATGAGACATAGACTAGAGAGAGAGAAACCAGAGTCAGGTAATAAATGTCTACAATATGTTAGCTGTGTTAAGAGTTTGCATTTTATCTAAGAGAAATGGAACGTCTTTTTAGGATTTCAAGCAGGGCAGTGAAATAATCAGATAGACATTTAAGAAAATCCCTCAGGCTACATTTTAGGGAATGGGTTAGAAAAGGGCAAAATTAGAAATAGGAAGACCACTTAGAAGGTTGTGTTAGTAATCTGTGTGGACAATGCAAGACCTCTTTGTCACCAATTTTCCAATCATGTTCACTCCGAATCCCTGAACATCCAGCCTAACCTTAACCATCAGCCATAAATCATTGTAGATCTGTGCCTTTGGTTATTTCTCTTTTCAGATAAAAGTGAACAGGTAGGTACTCTGTTCAAAGTTCTGCCTTTTGAGCATTTTCTTTCTCTGTTATTCTCCTGGCTACCCCAGACTGAGACAGTTGTGCTGCACTTGTACAGGGTTCTGACATATTAAGCAGTTTCATCTATAAAACTGAGCCAAAAATATATCTTTTTTAGTCAACTTGATATAAGAAACTCTCCCTGAGGCCATAGATAGAAGTTGAGAGAGAATAGACCATATAGAAGCGGTAGGTGCCGTGGAAATCTGATTCATTGATTCCTGTAATTCATTTGTGCCTTCAAGGCTAGCTTGAGCCTGATGTCTAACATTCTATCACAGTAGAATACTTATCTGCATGCTCAAAATTATGCCTTGTTTTTGGGCTGGGGTGAGAGTTGAGGGGATGTTCAGATAACACCCAGGCCTTAATTAACAGTTCAGGTCACATTATAGTTTGTGGCTTGCAATCAAACATTCCAGTTCTATTAATGTGCAGTAGTAAGCCAGAAGCAGTTTCTCAGAAGAACAGATTTTCTGTAGAGAATGGCACAGTTTTTCTTGAATTCCTAAATTTCTATGGCTTACCTACAGAGGCTTGCAAAGGGTTCCACATAGTATTTCAACCCCCACAAACATTTGAAGAACCATCAAATCTTCTGGCCATATGGTAGAACAAGTTTTGTGGCAGCATGGACTTGCTTCAGAGCTATCTCTTGTTTTGGGCTCCGTTCAAAGCTGGAAACCTTTCAAGTTACCTGATAAGGTGGGTCAAAAGAGCATAACCAAATGAGATACTGCTTGTTTACATGATCTTATGAAGCCAATGCATATTCTGCATATTTCAAATAGTAGTAAGGTACAAATGCATCAACTTGCCCTTCATGTTGAAAAGAATATTTCAACATACCCAACCACTTTATCCCTAGGAATTTCTCTATCAGGTAAGTGCCACTATTTGGCCATGCCACTCTGGAATCCCATCGTCCCCACTAAACTCAGGAAGTCCATTCTGAGAATAGTACTCACATTGTTCTTCCTTCCTACAGAAAAGCCACTGCAGACCTTGGCAAAGATGTCTCACTCCTCTCATCAATACATTGGTCAAGCTTTTAGTGGAATGAGGTAGAAAGTAAGTGAGCAAGTCTTACACACCAAATCTAGCATTCAGACCTCACTATCTCTTTAAATATCCATATCCCAAAGGTCAGATACCCAAATCTTATTTAGTGTAGGTCACCTTTGGCCCCAACCTTCTGTCAGCAACTGACAAAATGATCAGAACCATTCCAAGACACAAAAGCTAACTTAAATTTGTTAGAATACTGAATTTAGAAAACCTTGTTTACAGCATTGAAATAAGTAAATGCAGTGTGATCCAAAAACGGTTTCTTTCACCTTTATCCAATATTGTTAGGAGCCAGCTTTCTCATACAAATTGGAAAAATTTCATTAGACTTTTCATGTACTTGATACTTCCTCCTAGGTTACTTCCTGTTGGCATCTCAACCTTTGTAATCTGCCAGTACTTGAGTCTGTGTGTAGGTGTTAAAGTCATGAGTTGGAGTTAGGTCCTAATGTGTCTCATCATTTCCCAGAGAAGTATTATCTTGTGGAGGCCATTACAATTTCCTTTGTCACAAGGAGCTCAGATTCTATGAAAGGAGAAGGGACTGTTTCTACTGGCAAAGAAATTTGGCCAAATTTAGGGGTTCAAAAAGTTGTTCACTTGAAATCTTCCCATATATACCATCCTGAATTTCAGGTTCCCATTTGTTTTCACCCAGTATTTTAATATAACAGATGCTGTGGGGTTGTTTGGTTTCTAGATATCTCTTCCCTGAGAATACAGAAAATAGATATTCTTTTAGATGAGTCATAAGCTAATTGTTTTCCTACTAAAATCTTGAGCTCAGAATTCAAATTGCTGACGTCATCATTTTCTTTCTCCAAGTCCTTCAGTGCTGTTAAAAACAACCAACCCTTTTATTCTCATTGTTTCCAATAAAATGTTTGATAGTGGCAACTACATGGTTATAACAATGTTGCCCTTGATGGATATTTGATTGAAATTGTCTACAAGGAACACTTCAGTAGTTGTTTTGCCATCGTATGCCATGGGCTATCAATGTTCCTTTTTCTACAGACAGTGGAGTTATTAATGTTTTTAAATCTAATCAGAACAAGGAATAAATTTCAGATTTTCATACCCAGAGTTTTATTCATCTAGGGTGACTTGCAATGACCAGATAAGTCCCCGTGCAATTAGGGAAATAATCATTATGAATATAATGGAATGAGGTATCTATTAAACAAATAAGATATGCAATTGTGAAAAAAATTGAAGTACAAAAAGATGAGTTGGAAAAATCAGGAAAAAATTACCTTTGTGAAGCAAAGTACAGCTGGAAAAATATCAGAGCATGTCATGGGATCTGGGAAAGCCTTATCAAGCTGCCAGTGTTACCACAAAGTAGAGCTAGTGGAGAAGTCTGTGAAGGCTATTGATCTGTGTTTGGGTGGGAAGTGGATACTGGGAATGTAGTTCCATCTTAGCCAAGTTGATGTAGTACAATGGATGGTGGTAGGATAGTAGACTGGAAAGATAACTTGGAGTCAGATCATACATCATAAAATGCCTATCTTAGCTCATGCTGCTATAACATCATACCATAGACTGTGCCACTTAAACAAAAGACATTTATTTCTCAGAGCCTGGGAAGTGAAAATGAAGGTTTTGACAGATTTGATTCCTGGCAAGGGCACTCTTCTTGGCTTTCAGATGGCTAACTTCTTGCTGTGTCCTCACATAACCGAGAGACACAGCTCTGCTTTCCTTTTCTCTAATTTTATGTGTACTCCAATCTTACCACCTTACCTAAATCTAATTGCCTCCTAAAAGATCTACCGCCTAATACTATAACAATGGGGACTCTGGATTCAACATAGGAATTGGAGGATGGACACAAACATTCAGTTTATAACACTATGTACATTCTATAAGGGAGTTCAGATGCTACCTAAGGAAAATACAGTGAGATAATTATATTTGCATTTTTAAAACCTCACACACAGGTTATATTTTATAGATAGGGTTAATAATGGGCATGATTAAAGATAGCCCTTTTAATTTTGAGATAATAATTAAATTGAGAAATGCAAGGGATATAGACTAAGATAATGGTTGTGAAGAGAGAAAAACTGTACCAATTTTGGAGATATTAGGGAGGTCAACCCAACATCACTTTGCTATAGTTTCTAGCTGAAGAAACTGAGAGTTTGCTTTTTTATTAAAAGTTGTGTTACATGGGTGGGAGCTACGTTGTCCTGCTATAGAAAAATTGAAGTGTTCTTTTTTTCTTCACATTGTGGTTGAAGTTCTTATAGGGCATCTGTATTGAGATGCTGAGTATGTAATTGGTTATTTAGATCTGAAAATCTAGAGAGAAAATATTTTTGTCACTCAATTACCATAATGCCTATGCTTGAAACACAGAAACCAACAATAATGTTTTAAAATTTATTATATAGTGAATTGCTAATTTAAGCCCTAACTTAAATTACATCAAAATGTCCCTAAGGAAGGGGCAGTATACTTATACCAGGAATATTGGACAATATTGCTATATAGCCATGTTGGCCATCTGGAAATATACATTTCAAATTTGTTTTTCTTTTTTTTCTTTTTGAGATCAAGTTTTGCTCTTGTCACTCAGGCTGAAGTAGTGGGATCTCAGCTCATTACAACCTCTGCCTCCAAGGTTCAAGAGATTCTCTTATGCTTCTGCCTCCAGGAGTACCTAGGATTACAGGTGATTATCACCATTCCCAGCTAATTTTGTAATTTTGTAGAAACAGGGTTTCACCATGTTGGCCAGGCTGGTCTTGAATTCCTGACCTCAGGTGATCCATCTTCCTCAGCCTCCCAAAGTGCTTGGTTTACAGGTGAGAGCCACCACATTCAGCTGACAAAATTAATTTTTGGTGTTAAGATTTAATCTAATATTTCTTCAGCACAGAAGATGTTCTAGAATTTACCAATTGTATCATATTTTTTCTTTAATCCTGTTAGGCAGTGGATTGCCCAGTATTAGTTGGTTTATGTTGCAGAAACAACCTTCTAGTCTCCATATCTTAAAACAATAAATGTTTCAGTCTCAAATTTCTGGTCATGGTAGGCCTATGGAATAGCCATCATCCAAATGTTGACAGCTGTTGAGTAAGGGAAAAAGAAAGCTCTGACAAGGCACTCACTAGATTTCAAACTTTATTCTTGGAAGTAGCACTTATTACTTATGCTCTCACTGTATTGACTAAAGGAAGTCATGTGGCCTCAGTTAACTTCAAAGTGGGCTGAGGAGGATATTCCTACCTTGTGACTAGAAAGAGATGGGCCAGAAATATTTCGGAAACAATTCTAATGATCATCATAATTTCATAAGTGAATAAAACCTGAGGCTAGAAAATATTATTAATATGTAGTCTGCCAAAATCTAATAAAATTTAATGAAGACAAGGCTTAAATTCACTTCTCTAAGTTGCTCTGCCAGAGTTCCAGCAGAAATATGTTGGAAGTTTAGGATCTCAGATTCTTCATATATCAAAGGAACTTTATCCCTTCCAATTTAAGAATCTATAATTTTCTCATTGTTTCTGTACAGCCTAAACTTCTATAGAAATAGGACAGCAATATGTATAGGCCATTTAGCTTAAACTATAGCCCCAGTATAGAGGAAAAATTTGAGATCATGCTTATTAGGAAGATTTGAAGAAGAGAGACTACTAGTATTTCTATATTTTCTGTACAATATCGGGTTATTTTAAGGATGTGGAGTCCACTGTACAATTAGGATAGGGTCCTCCTTTCATTGTGCATAGGAAAAAAGAATGTTCTACATTTAAAATGAGAGTCTGAACTTTATACGAATTACAGGTTTTCCTTGAAAGACTGATCATTTGTTTATATATATATCATATGCAGAAACACAATACTAAGTACTTACTATGGAATATTATGATTTGGCATGCCAGTGACTCTGTTCCCTCAGGAAATCTGGTCTTACATTAATATGAAGGAATAAATTGAGCTGAACATCAGGATCCTAAAAATAAAAACAAAATAACCACCAACGTATGTGTTTTGGTTCTTGGTGCCTACTTTTATTCCCAAAGGAGACTTTAGCAGTATCTAAAATTCCTAAAATTTAAAAAATTTATGCACAATTTAGGATCAGTCTGCTTGTATGATCTTATTTTGATGGGCTGACTGATTTGACTAGCCTGCACTTTGGCTCAGTGGTGAGTGGAGATATAATATATATTTAACTTCCTTCAGTGAAGATGCAAACTATCATTTGCAACCTTGCTTGATGTTTACACTAATAGAATATTCCCAGTTAAATTAGTAGATGTTATGTTATAAAATATTTATCTTTCAGAGAGAGGGTCATAAGTGTATTACTTCTTGAGAAGATATTTTTCCACCAGTCTAATGGAGGCAGTGTTAAACATAATGCTGGAAATGGGTCTAAAATTACCCTACTCTCTTTGGAAAAGTACACCGATTGTTCCATTTCTTTATTATTCCCAAGTGGCCTCAAGTTGAAAACGTTAGTAGAGTCTTCAGTCGGTATCGTATTATTTCTGAAATACCACTGTGGTCCAGTGGTATTCTTGACTACTCATGGAATGAAAAGGTAAGAAACAGTATGGGATTTCTTTATTTTGGACCAAGTGAGCATTTGTAATCACCCCAGGCAGAATGTGGAATGAGAAGTAGGAGAGAAAAATGTTGGCCAGCAGGTGATAGCCAATGGCAGGTGATAGGCAAAAGACCCTGTTCTCAAATCAACCCAAGAAGACTGAAACATTATGGAAAATTTATTGAAGAGAGGATGCTTTTAAAGAGTAAGTAGGAATGAGAATTAACTGGACAGAAATCTTTGCTAGTGTTAATATAAATTTAATTTTGTCTCTATAGTGGTGAAGTATGGAAAATACAGGTTACATAACACAAAGGACGCACACATTACCAACTCACTATTTATATGTTATAAAAAGAGTGTTTGGAACAAGTTTTTTTTTTCTTAGAAACAATATAAACAGTAATAAAATTTTTTAAAATATACTAAAAACAATGTTTTAAATTGCTGAACTAGTTCTGGGAACATATATATATATAATATATAAAATATAAAATAATATATATATATATAAAATAAAAATTAAAATACATAAAGATAGCTAAAAGAATTAGATGAACTCTATATGAGATATAATATAAAACATTTAATTTTATGTCTAATTCTTTTAAAACCATTCATGGAGGGTTAAACTGAAACAAAGCTGGAAATATCAGGAGAAAAAAAAGACAATGCAAAAACAGCTACACAGAGACTTGGCAGGTTGGAAAATGAAGAACTCATAACTACACACAATGGACTTCATTGCTAGCTGGCCCTCAGATTGCTTTTGACACCCCTGTGGAATAGCAAATATAACGCCAGACAGTTGTGGCACTTTCAATGGATATTGATAGAAAAATCCTACAATGGGAAATTCTTCCAGGTGGCTAAAAGGAAAAGTCCCAGTGATTTGATCAAATAAAGAAGCAGTACAGAAATATTTAGCAATAAATTTTATCCAGGCAATGACACTGAAACAACGCATATCTTTAACTTCAGTTTCAAAATATCCCACATAAGTTGATAGAGTTTAACAGTGATCCTCATACTTCTAGAAGTGCATATAATGTGGGAAAATGAAATATGTTTATGTCAGTAAATGCTACTTTCTAATAAAAAACTACACTTTGATAACTACTAAGATGTAATTATATTTTTAACTTTGAAAAAAAATGATAGTGTAGGATATGTAGATATAGGTAAAGCCTGTACCTACTTGGATATATAAAATATCTGTGTGTAAATAAATAAATGGGGTAAAATAATTTTAAAGGACATGGAATATTAGCATCACTACCTAAACCATTCTTTCTACAGTCAAAATATTTATATGAACCTAATATTTGATCATATTTTGGAAGCATTACCTTATTTTACCTGACATAAACTCTTTGATGTAGCTTTTTTTAAGGTAAATTCAGGAGATTAAAGGACACAGCAGAGATTCAAACTGTGACAATCTGAATGTAAATTAACTGGCCACTTCTCAATATCATAGCTCTCTTTCCATGAACATTTTGTTTAATGAAATAAAACTGTTAAGCAAAATACAACTTTTTTCTTAAGTCATAAAGTATCTCTTCTAATATTTTCTCAACAGAAATCTCACATTTGAAAAATAAAATTTGAGTTGTAACATTCTGTTTCACTTCATTTGAATGATAAAGTAATTGGCTATATAAGGAAATTAAACTGTAGAAAATGTATGTCATTTTATATAATCTATATCCATTTCTGGTAAAGTAACGTGCATGTCCTAGACTTTCTGTATTAGCTCCGGCACATTGGTCAGAAGTAAAACCGTTTATTCTGTTAAGATATGCACAACTATTCCCTTGATCTTAGGTCACTAAAAACATTCTGCTCAGTGTTCTCATTAGGCATCTATATAATTCAGTAATGATAAACTATTAGAGGACTAATTATAGTTTGAGAAAAAAATCAAGAGTAATATACAAAATAAAAGAACTCTGAGTTCAATTACTAGACTAATACCAGGCTTGAAAGGAGGAGATCAAGAAAACCAAAACCTCTTAGTTTGGGTCAGGTAAGAGAAAAATCTCATGTTAACATTTGGTGGTCAACAATAGTGTGATCAGATAAAGATATACTGAGGTCAAATTCACTGATAAATAGTCATTACCTTAGAGAAGAATTTTTGTGAAGGTTTAATAGCCGTTTATTTCCCTCCACTCCTGCCTAACACAGGCACAGCTGATACATAGTTTTACCTCTTCATAGTATTTTAACGACTTAAAATAGAACTAGGAATATTTAGAGGGGTATAAGGTGGAAGATACAGAATGGTAGGCAAAATAATGGATAAGAAATACTGTTATTAATTTGGATTAGCAAGTAACTAAATCACAAGTTATGGCTTTCGATTTTAGCAGATTCTAAGCTTTGAGTTTTTACTCGTGACTTTACTGCAGGTATGATAGAAACATACAAGATGACATGTAAAGAGGAGAGATGATAAAGACTCTGCTTTGTGCCTCTGACTGCTTCCATCTCTTCTTTATGTTTGATTGCAACCCCAGCTACTGGCTTCCCATATACTTGCTTACTGGCTTCCCATATACTTGCTCTCCAAGGTTGCCTTCATTACCTGTTTCTCTAGAATCTGTCATTCAATTCGTCTCCAGAATGTTGCTCACTCTTCCATTTGTTTAAATCTGTAACAACAACTGATTGATTCAGATTTTCTTATTTGACCCTTAGATTGTTTCTCATGAGTGATATCCATTGGTGTGTTTAAGTATCTCTGGAAACTCCTTGGCACCTTGGAAAGTTAGATGTTGATGAATTGCTGGAACTATTTGGAGAGGCTTTTACTATTTCTTCAGAGTTAAATTCTCTATGCAATCCATTTAATAACATAATGAGAAAAAAATCTGATTTAAGGTGTGGAAATGAGAGAAAAGGAGAAGTGAAAGATGACACTGGCGAGAATGACTTGGTAAAATATGGGAAGACTTGGAAATGAGGAAAGACTGAAGAAGAGAGATTTTGTGGGCAAGAATTGGGGATACACACACACACACATATGTATATATGATTATTTAAAAATCTTTTGGTTGGTGAGTATCAGTTATAGCTAGTTGAAATCTCTTGGGTAATATAACCATGCCATGAAGGCAGCCTTAATGATAAGGAGCCTTTCATAAAAAAATTCCTATCTTTTTCATTTGTAGGTAAAAGTTATCATGAAAAAAATGTTCAAAAGAGGAAATACTCACTTCTGTTAATTTTTGAGAATGTAACCTTTATTGCCATGTACTTCTCCAAAGCTGGGTTTTAACAGTGACTTTTTACTATGAATCTTTAAGTTACATTATTAAGATATATGGCTTCTATTGAAATTCAATTAACCCTTTCTGCTGTGGACCTAACATAAAAGTTTTAAAATGATTTTTTGTGTATGTGTAAAAATGTTATGGATCTAGGATGGTTGTTTAAAAACCTTAGTTGGGAATCCCTATGAAGGTATTTAAAAATAATCAGCTATATCATGGCTTAACACTCTTTAATAAGGAAGCATGTTAAATTTTAATTTTAAATTTAAAAATCTCTTTTAAAAGCATCTCTCACAAGGGCAATGAAATAGACAAATTCCAATATTACAGCTAGGTTTGAATCCCTATGCTGTATTCCTGGTCTATTCATTATTCTGTGAAGCTTTGTGATAATCACTTATTATTGTACAGGGTGAGTGCAGTTAACCTCTTTAAAGAATTCTGATCCAATATTGAATCACTTTGATAAAGATTCTTGGAGCACAGGATCAGGCTAGCTCAGACACACAAATCCCCTGACATAGTTATTGTAAAAATAAAGCCACTTTTTTTTTAAAATTGTACTTTAGGTTATGGGGTACATGTGCAGATCATGCAGGATTGTTGCATAGGTACATACATGCCAAGAAGGTGTGCTGCCTCAATCCCCCCAATCACCTATATCTGGCATTTCTCCCCATATTAACTCTCCCCAACCTCCCCACCCCTTGCTGTCCCTCCCTTAGCTCCCCCCAAGAGCCTCCAGTGTGTGATGCTCCCCTCCCTGTGTCTATGTGTTCTCATTGTTTAACACCCACCTATGAGTGAGAACATAAAGTGTTTGATTTTCTGTTCTTATGTGGGTTTGCTGGGAATGATGGTTTCCAGATTCATCCACGTCTCTATAAAGGACATAAACTCATCTTTTTTTATGGCTACATAGTATTCCATGGTGTATATGTGCCACATTTCCCTTGTCCAGTCTATCATTGATGGGCATTTGGGTTGGTTCCAGGTCTTTGCTATTGTAAACAGTGCCGCAGTGAACATACATGTCTTTATAATGTGTCTTTATAATAGAATGATTTATGATACTTTCGGTATATACCCAGTAATGGGATTGCTGTGTTATTTCTAGTTATATGGAATTTCTGTTATAGATCCTTGAGGAATCACCACACTGTCTTCCACAATGGCTGAACTAATTTACACTCCCACCAACAGTGTAAAAGCATTCCTATTTCTCCATATCCTCTCCATTATCTGTTGTCTCCAGATTTTTTAATGATTGCCATTCTAACTGGCATGAGATGATATCTCAATGTGGTTTTGATTTGCATTTCTCTAATGACCAATTGATGATGAACATTTTTTCACATTTTTATTGGCCTCCTAAATGTCTTCATTTGAAAAGTGTCTGTTCATATCCTTCACCCACTTTTGAATGGGTTTGTTTGTTTTTTCCTTGTAAATCTGTTTTAGTTCTTTGTACATTCTGGGTATTAGCCCTTCGTCAGATGGGTAGCTTACAAAATTTTTTTGCCCATTCTGTTGGTTGTTGGTTCACTCTAATGATTGTATCTTTTGCTGTGCAGAAGCTCTGGAGTTTAATTAGATCCCATTTGTCTATTTTGGTTTTTGTTGCCATTGCTTTTTGTTGCCATTGTGTTTTAGTCATGAATTCCTTTCCTGTGCCTATGTCCTGAATGGTATTACCTAGGTTTTTTCCTATGGTTTTTATGATGTTAGGTCTTATGTTTAAGTCTTTAATCCATCTGGAGTTAATTTTCGTGTAAGGTGTCAAGAAGGGGTCCAGTTTCAGCTTTCTGCATGTGGCTAGCCAGTTTTCCTGACACCATTTATTTAACAAGGAATCCTTTCCCCATTGCTTATTTTTGTCAATTTGTTAAAGATCAGATGGTTGTAGATGTGTGATGTTGCCTTAGAGGCCTCTGTTCTGTTCCATTGGTCTATATGTCTGTTTTGGTACCAGTATCATGCTGTTTTGATTACTGTAGCCTTAGAGTATAGTTTGAAGTCAGGTAGCGTGATGCCTCTAGCTTTGTTCTTTTTGCTTAGGATTGTCTTGAAAGCCATTATCTTTAATCAGATTAATTGATCAAGACTAGGTTAGGAAGGCAAAAAGACAGTTGGGATATGGGAAATCTACCACAGATAAGTAGATTTTTTGCCAGTATAAGGGATTAGGGCTTAAATTATTGGTGAGAAGAGAAGGACTGGAAAGAACATTAAAGAGTTCCAATAAGAGAAGACCCAAACTAGCAAACAGGTTATTAAGATTTAACTCAAGCATAAGGGAACAAAGTAGAAATTTAGTTACCAGAATGAAGTAATATGTGGAGACTTAGTCAGAGAAGCATGGAAGAAAAATCTTCTGCCCTCAGATCTGGAATGCCTATTTCCTGTGGGGTTCATATATATATGTGTGTATGTGTATATATATATATGTGTGTGTGTGTGTATATGTGAGTGTGTATATATATATATGCATGTGTATATATGTGTGTATATATATACACCCACATATATATACATGCATATATATACATACATATATATACATACATCCATAATATACATACATACATACATATATATATATATACACATACACACACACACACACATACATATATATATCTCCCCAAAATGATGTTGATTCCCAAACTCCTCTTTACTGAGTTGAAAGTTTTTGTAACCCTCCTATCTAACAAAAAGTGAGTTCCACATTCTTGGGAAATGCTTAGTCCAAAGCTCAGAGTCCCAGGTCTCAGCTCTGGGAAAAAAGAATCTGGGAACATGAACATGTCAGATTTTGAGAGCTGAGAGTCAAATTCCCCAGTGGGTAAGAATTCTTTAACTCATAAAGTAAAGGTTATAAAATTATTTTCTTTAGTCTTTTGATATCTAGTAAACTCCACTAACTTATGCCCAAACTGAATAATTAACATAAAATACTTATGTTTGGCGATTTCTATCTTCTGATAGTTATCCATATAGTCCACATTTCTCTTATTTGTGACTTTCAAAAGCAGAGTTAGAGTTCAAAATATTAATCACATTTTAAAAAGTATGATGGGAGTGAAAATAGGTTGCACTAAAATTGTTAAACAGGATCCTAATTCACATCTCCTCACAGGTGATTTTCAATAAAGATAAAATTCTAGTTAAACCAACATGTGAATTGACCATTGATATCTCCTAAGGAACCAGAAGTGGAAGACAACCATGGTATTAGGAGTTCTTAAAATGCTTCCTAGCCTGTGCAATCTGAAGGAAAAATAAGAGAAGCAGATAAATCAAATTTACTTTAGATCTAGTCACAAATTATTTTAGCGTCAACTCCTTAACTTGATAATTTTTCTGTAGCAAAAAATATTGACTACAGTTATATACTACCAGTTTTCACGGGTCATTATTTTGACCCTATAAAATACTGCTCAGATATCCTCCTTTAGGAAACAATGAAAAAAACCCATTTATTAGTCACTTGGAGGCTCATAACAGGTGGATCACTATGAAAGCATCCTGCTTTAACTTGTAACCTCTTGTCAACCAGCGGACGTAACTTTCTTTAGCATAGTGAGACAGGATGGACTGAGGACCAACCCTAATTGTGAGTAGTTATGATTATTGGTAGAGCAGGCAAGAGATAATTTATGCATAAATTTTGAAGCCAACATGCTATATGATTTTATGTCTTTTAAAAAATAGTATCTATTTTAAATTATATCCAGCTGTAACTGTCTTTTGAAGTGGATATGTTGAATAAGGAAGAGGATACACAATTTAGAGTTGAGAGGAGAAGTCGGAGCTGTAAATAAACATTTAAGGATTATCAGCATTTGGAAAATATTTAAAGACATGGGCAAGATGAGATCTATGGAGTCAATTTAATATAAATAGAGGTTAAAATATATCAAAGGACTAAACCCTGAAACATTAAAATCAATTTATAATTCAAGAAGGTGAAGAGTAACCAGCAAACCCAAGAAGGAGAAACCAATGATGTTAAATAAGAACCAAGAGAAAAGTTGTCACAAACACTAATAAAAATAAAGGTTTACTAAATGGTGCCATAAGATCAAATAAATGAGGACTAAGAATCATCAGTTTAAAGAGCAATTTTGGTTGAAATGGTGAAAACAAATCTTAACAGCTGGAGTGAGTTCAAAAGTGGATTGGAAGAATGAAAGATACATGGAGTATATGCAACTTTTTAAAAAAGTTTAGCTGTAAAAACAAAAAATAAGAAGCAACAGAGAAATGGAGTCAAGTTATAGGGTTAAGGGAAAACTATACTTACATGTTTTTGGAGAAAAGATTGCTTTCAGTATGTTTTTCATTCAAAGAATTTTTTGTATGTTATATATATATATTAAACTGTATTAAGACTAGTGAAAGTGCTCAGCCAGGAGTACATTTGTGCTTCCTTCTGAACACAAAAGCATGGTCACAAGATCCCTTTCCTAAGAAATGAACACATTTATAATTATTACAGTTCACTGTTTTAGTGTTAATATTTTCAATAGAGTTGTTATTGCAGCAAGATTAAAAGTTTTGGAGTCACTTAAAAGTTTTGGGAATACCACAGTTAAAATATTTACATCATTTTGAGCTATATTCTAATTTGAGTTTAGATTTTTGAATGATTTCTATAGATTGCTGGCTATGTGTGCAGACCTAGAGTCAATTTGCAAGTTGTGAAGTGGTGGTAAGGGATATATCTTTTCTTTCACGGTTATTTTTTGAGCTCCAAGAAACAACACAAAGTTTCTAACCTTTAAAACAGTTCATTTTTTAAAAAGTTCTCTGTTCCTGGCAAACTCTTCAGCATATACTAGTTATCATCATGATGGGAGTCACCATTTCCACCCATACAGATCATATGAAGCTAGTCATGATAGTTATAAAGCTGCTTACTGTCAGATAGCCTAGCCTAAGGATCTTCAAGGAAATTCACTGTAACAGGAAGATACCATTATTATGAGAGTATTGGTCTTCAGTGTGAACAAGAAAGAACAGTGCTAGTGCTCTCTTAGATATTATATTGCAGGTAAATAGTGAATGTCAGTCTGCTTTTAGCCATTTAGCTTGAAAATATTCTCACGTTTAGGAATTTTTTTTTTCAGTCTATGTCTTGGTGAGAGGTGATTCTGCCTCCACTTAGGAAAATTGTAGTTTCAAATATTTGTACTTTGAGACCCATAGAAATTGGAATGTGTCAAAAAAAAACTTGCATTCGACAAGTTAAACAGGCAAGGAAGACTTTATTCATGCCTATCACAATAGGAGAGAGAGATTTAACTCAACTTCCTTGAAATGAAAAATGGGAAAAATTGTTAAGTACTGGGGTGAACTTGTGAGAAAGAACTAGAGAATATTTGGAAAGAGGTGACCCAACTAACAAATGCAGTTACACAATCAGTTTACTAACTGTCACTTACTGTATCAAAGTTAAAATCCTACCTTCCCATAGAGGCTGATAAAATCTTTTTTGATTATTGTATTTCAAAAGAACTGATCTCAAGTCACTGAAAAAAAATTTCTGAATTGTAAAACTGACAGGTGGCTAGGAGAATATCTCAAAGGGGCAAAGAAATAATTTACAGTTATACATTTTCTAAAGTAAATATTCTAAGAAAAGAAACTTCAGAACCCATGTCAAGAAGAAACATGTCTGAAGTTTAGTCAAGTTGAGAGAATATTAAGATTGCCTTGGTCAAATGAAAGCAGATAATTAAGGCCTGGTCAATTGGATGCAACTTGTGGGGCCTTTAGAATATAATTTAGTCTTAATATCCAGAGTCCAGTGCCCACTGGGAATGGTGAAGTTGGCATTGGAGTTATAACTTCAGCAACATCCATTAGGCAATAATGCCTCATGGTGGCAACACCTGAAATATCTTTCCCACAACCAAACTCTACTTATAATTATGTTCATAGCTTCCTAGACTATGCTGGCTCCTGTCTGAATGCTGAGCTTAGTCCTCCAGCTTACCTTTCATTTGCTGAACTCTCCATTTTCCTTACAAAATAATCTTTCTGCTTTGGTAACCAGATTTTTCCTTTTATTTTCAAGTTAGCATATTAACTGCTCTTTAATGTTTCTCTGAAAACAGTTTCACATTTTCCTGTTTGGTGACTTTTTCTTTAATGCTACCAGGAAGAGTTTTTTACTTACTCCTTTTTTTACTCCATCGTTGTCATCATCACTATGAGGTCATTTTTATATTGACTTGAAAAGAAGCAACAGATGCACATACTATAGCTCGTCCTCAAATGAGTGTCTTATGCCAGAAAAAAAGGATGAAAACCAATTACACCTTTTGTTGTGACTAAAACAAATGAAAGTACCACATTTAGCATAAATGAGGATGTAGAAGATCTACCAGAAATGTGAATTTAATTTTATTGATTCATGTACAGATATAAAACATGAAGGATACAAATAGATGAGTGAATCATCATCTTCTTACTTTATGTGATAATTAATTGTACATTATTATAATATTCCCCATAATTCTATTTTTTCTTCTTTCTTCCTCCATTATCTTTGCTGTAAGTGCTTCCTCTACATCTTTATTATAGCAATATAACATAGGCTATTTGGAGGAATATTTGAAATGTAAAAGTTTCACCCCTTAACTTTCAACAGCCAACAACCTCACTAGCCCATAGTGAAGAGTCTTCAGTTGCCCAAACAATGAAAGCTTATGGGAGTACAGGAAACTTACCCCCATTGTATAAAAAAATAAGGAATGTTCTAAGTACAAGGAGATTGACTTGTCCATATATGTGGGCCAATGTGATATGGTGAAAGAAACTTGGTTTAGAAATTAGAGGATGCATTTTTTTCTATATTTACAAAGTGAATAAATATCACTGAGTGTTTACTCACTTGAAAAATAGGGATAACAATAATATGTGTGTATTTCAGCAAATAGTTTAATAATATATATGCAAGCTCCAAATCAAAAGCAAAGACTTGTGCACATGTAATTAATTATGATACAATGAATATAAATAAGTTAGCATAATAACTGGCTCATTTTAAGCAGTCAGCCAATAATATGATTATCATCATCATCTTTTTTTCTGCTCTTCTTGTTTTATGGCTTGATAATATTCTCAAAATCATCTTCTTTCTGAGGAGATCATTATTCTTGAGATATGTCAAAAAAATCAGCATAGTAGCTTTGTTGTCTCCAAACTTTTAAATATAATAATGAATATTGATATTTGAATAGAATACTTGTAAAAAGAATGACTTATTTTATAACCCTGTAACCATGAGGACAAGACATAATATTGGAACAAGGAAGCCACCATATTTCTATGTTTCCATAATTAATATGTTAATGATAATGTTAAATAATCAACTTTCTAGCTAAAGATACATTTTCTGTCTGGAATTAACTGATGTGCAATTCAAAATATATCAAAGGAAATTAAGTGCATAATTACTTTTTTTACTCTTTGTTATTTGCTTCTTAAATGTATTAATCTGTAAAGAGAAACCTTCAATTTACCTTCAGTTGTAATTTATAGGATACTTGGGCAAATTTCTCAACTCGAATGTCAAGTTTGGTGGCACAATCAATGGAAAAATAGTATGATGTCTTCTCTAGAGATCACGTTTCAGCGTAGATGTATTATTTATAAGTCTCTTGTATACATTCATTTATGAACTAAACTAGTTGATATTTATTAGAAATGTGGAATAAACCTTGGGGAAATTTGACTCATTGTTCTTTGGAGTCAGTACTATATACTACATTCAAAAAAATGTATTTATACTTGTCAACCCTCTTCCTAGAAATACTTGTATTAGAAAGTATCATTTCCCTCTTGTTTTACCCAAGTCTGAAATTACCCAAGGGACTTTTCATATGCATTATTTATGTAGCAAAATCAAAGGACAAAAGAAATAAGATGAATTGGATTGATTTCATCTGCTTTTTTTTTTTTACTTGAGAAGTGACTCCACTTTTTTAAATCTTTTCATACACATGGTTGGTTAACTTAAAATCTACTTTAAATGTCCAAAGAAATGTGGGTACTTTATTCCTGCTTTGGATTCACTCTGTCCCCTAAAGTTCATATGTTAGGAATTCAGTACCATCCAACAATGCTGATAGGTGGGACTTTTAAAAAGGAGATTAATGAAATTATCATTAAGGTAGACTAGTTATCACCTGAGTGGGTTCTTGATAAAAGAAAGAATTTGAACCTTTCTATCTTGCTCTTGCTCTTACCGTCTCTTCTCTTTCTCCCTTGGGATGACACAGCAAGAATGCCCTCACCTGATGCAGTTTCCAAGACCTTGGATTTCTCAGTCTCTAGAAGTGTAAGAAATAAATCTATTCTTTATCAGTTACCCAGTCTCAGATATTCTGCTACAGAAGCACAAAAGAGACTAAATCAATCTTTAATGTTAAATTTGATGAGTATGACCACATAGCCAATAAATTAACATGTAAATAATAAAACTTTACTAAGGTTATAGTTTTTCCACGTAAAAAGTGAAAGTGACTTCTCAAGATCAAATAAAATACAAAGGTAATTATAACTTTCATTGCCCGAAAAAGAGTTGACTAAAATTTTTCTTATAAGGTTTTCTTAAACATTTTTCCTTAAAATTTTCATATAAGTTTTTCTTAAAAGAAAAACTGCTCCTGATCATTAAATATAGCAGTGAGAATAGATTCTAAGAAAGCGTCACTGGAGGCTTGAACCTGCTAAGTAAGATTTTGAAGACTCAGATAGCAGTTAACACATTTTGGCTCCTAAAACTTGAAGAGCACATGCAAAATAATAATATTGGACCCTTATCTTATACTATAAACAACATTAACTCAAAACGAATTAAAGACTTTCATGTGAGACCTCAAACTGTAAAACTTGTATAAGAAAACTTAGGGGGAAAGTTTCATGATATTGGTCTTGGCATTGATCTTGGGTATGACACTGAAGAAGCAAAAGCAAAAATAGATAAGTGGAAACTACATCAAACTAAAAAGCTTTTGCTATGCAAAGGGGGCAATCAATAATTAAAAGACAACCCATGAAATGGGAGAAAATACATTTACCCACCATATATTGAATAAGAGGTTAACATAAAAAATATATAAGGAATTTCTACAACTTCATTGGAAAAAAATCCTCCAAATAATCAGATTTAAAAATGACAAAGTTCTTATGTAGACTTTTTTTCCCAAAGCAGACATACAGATGGCCAACTGGCATTTCAAAAGTTGTTCAACATTACTAATGATCAGGAAAATAAAATCAAATCCAAAATAAGGTATTACTTCTCACTTGTCAGAATAGCTATTATCAAAAGAGCACAAGTATTGACAAGGATGTAAAGAAATTGGAACCCTGTTTCTGAGAATACAAGTTAGTGTAGTCATTCTGAAGGTCCCTCAAAAAATTAAAAATAGAAGTACCATATTATCCAGGAGTCTCACTTCTGAGTATATATCCAAAAGAATTTTAGAATCTTGAGATACCTGCATGTGCATGTCCATTGCAGCATTGTTCATAATAGCTAAGACATGGAAGCAACACAAATGCCCATTAAATGACAAATGGATAAACGAAAATGACATAGACATGCAACAAAATACTACTTAGTATTAGAAAATAAGAGAATCCTACCATACGCAATGAAATTGATGAACTTGGAGGATATTATGCTAAGTGAAATAAGCCAGTCATAAAAGGACAAATACTGCATGATTCCACTTACATGGAGTATCTAAAATAGTCAAATTCATAGAAGCAGAAAATAGAATGGTGGTTGCCAGGGCCTGGGTGAGGGGGAGAAATGGGGAGTTGTTCAATGGGTATAATGGTTAGTATGAAAAATAAGTTCTAGAGATCTAATGCACAACATAATGCCTAAGGCTAACAATACTGTTTGTGCACTTAAGACACTTGTTAATAGGGTATATCCAATATTATGTTTTCTTAACACAAAAACACACACACTAAAAAATCTGATGAGGCATAAGGAAACTTTTGAAGGTGATGGATACACTTAACTTGATTGTGTTGATGATTCCACAGGGACATGCATAAGTTCAAACTCATCAAATTGTATACATTAAATATCTGTATTTTGCTTGTATGTCAGTTTTATCTCAGAAGAGGTGTTAATTTTATTTTAAAAAAAGAAGAAAGCACTCACTTACAAAATTTTATTGACTCTACAAAATTTTCTAGTCATTTTCAGAATTGCTTTGGAACCATATGGGTACAGATGGAGATACATATTTTGTTCAGAAAACATACTTTTTGTCAATTTCTTAAGGGAGTTGGTACTTAGGGAATAACCTATTTCATTGCCTGTAGACTTGCCTATGTTTCTTGTATTTTGTGTCTATGAAATTGATTTTCTGATATTCTTATGTATCCCAGTGACCAGTTGAAAATTTAGAAAGAGAAAAGAGAAACCCAAGAAAGACTCCATTAATAACCTCGTGGTGAATCCAACTTTCAAAGTGTTGAATCAGCCACTGCAGACTGTAGAGATGACTCAAGGTACAGCTGCTGTTAGTAGGATCCAAATTCAGTGTGGACTCTTAATTAATTTTGTAAAGGACAGAATGCCCTCAATAAGGAGATACTTTTCTTCAGGTCACTGCGATAGCAATAACATTCATAGGGAATATGTGAAAGAAGAAGGAGAAGATGGGGGGCTTTATAGAGGCAGATAAATAAAGGGGTCACTTGAAAGGGTGGACAGCAAGTCTCCACTCAGAGGGTGAAGGGATTATTTTTGGGATATACAAGAGAAAAGAAGTCTTTTTTGGTTAGCTATTGCTTGGAATTTAAAAAAAAAAAAAAAACCGTGTTGGAGAGTGATGGTAGATTTCACGTAAACCATTGCTGCTTTCTGGGAACACACAGCTTAGATAAAATTCAACATTGTCAGTTGATCTCAAATTAGGCCAGAAAAGAAGGAATTCAATTTAGAGAGGAGAATATTTTGTCTTTAGTTTTTATGTTTTAAGACTTTGAAATTAGCTCTATTTTTCCCTATTCCTTGAGAACAAAAAGAAAGAAAATTGTTTTGATAATAACAGGAGATCATAGTTACTATTTTTTTAATTTGAAAATTTGAATATTGGTTGTTTTTTTCCTATGGGATATATTTTTATTTGGGTCTAGTTTTCTTCCTGTTCTCATGACTGTATTGTATACGTGCATCTATAAACTCTCAGGTTTTCTCTCACTTCTTTGACACATTCTTCTTTAAAAAACATCGTCTCTATTCCTGTAGTCTGGATAAAGTTATCTCCTTAATGACTGGGCCAATTTATCTTTCACAAAGTCAATCAAGAACTTAAAATGAGTTTGTAATCCATTAACAGCATTTGGGTATAATTTGTTCCAGAAACTAAATAAGTGAGATTTTTTTGGTAGTGCAACTCTGAAATTCAGGTAAGGAATACATTATCATGACCCATTTTTAAAGAGTTTGGGAACAATATTATAATGACTCTCCTCCAATAATCCCTTATTGGGAAGTAGGCACTGTAGAAAATGGTGAACATGGTCAAATGAAAGGATTGGGAGGGCTTTGATAGTTCTCGTTTTCCCCATTGGGGTGTATAGTCTAGTTATGCTCTGATTAAACAAAGCCTTGAATAGGAAATTCAGTTTCCATTAAACAGAACAAAATGGGGAACAATAGTCCTCAGAGAAGAGGACTTTCCCAGGAAATGTCTATTTTTTACTTTTCTCTTTTCTTCTCCCCCTTTTCTTTAGAGAAGTTACTAATTTAACCAGTTAAATTCCAAAACATTGAGCAGGATTCACTTATAAATAACATCAGTGCACATTCAAAGTCTAATGTGGATGTCGTTTCTCTCGGTTTTTTGTTTTGTTTTTGTTTTTTTTTTTGTATTCAAATAAGCACTCCTAGGATCTGCTACTCAGGCCAGTTCAGGACATCTTTTTCGAGAGCTTGCCCTTGTCCTTAACACTTCCTTCCATGCAGGTGAAGGTGCTAAGATTCAAATTTGAGCAGGGAACGAATTAAGGGTAGGGGTGTTTCATGGGGCTGACAGGTAAGGAGACTTTTTATGTTATATCTGAAGCTGCAGGCTAGAGTTATACTTCTCGGGATTAGCCTAGTGTCTTAGTTTCCTAGGGCTGCTGTAACAAAGTATATCATAAACTGGATTGTTTAAAACAACAGAAATGTATTCTCTCATTGATTGTGGATGCTGGAAGTCTGAAATCAAGATATCAGCAGACCTATGCTGCCTCCAAAGGCTCTAGGGAAGAATTCTTCCTTGCCTCTTCCTAACTTCTGGTGACTCTAGGGCATTCATTGGTGTAGCTTTATTTCTCCAATTTTTGTCTCTGTTGTTGCATAATTTATTTCTTTATGTCTTCACACAGACTTTTTATAAAGACATCAGTCTTTGGATTTAATGTTCACTTTAATCCAATATGACCTCATCTTAACTAATTAAATCTTCAAGACCTTATTTTCAAATGAAGTCACAGTCTGAATTTCCAATTGGTCATTAATTTTGGGGGGACACTGTTCAACACAGTGCATGGGCCAATAACAATTGTTATTTTGCCTTTTTTTGCACTTTCTTGTATGTATATATCTTATTCAAGAATTTTATTATTGAGGATCACTTCTAGATCATTGAAATCAGTGGCATTTATGGCTTTCCTTGCTCATAGGCTTAGTATGATCTTGTGCAAAAAAATTCTCAGGGAGTTACAAGTATTTACAGGAAGTGGTCTTTGGAGGGTGAAAGTGAATTCAAGAGAGATGTAGGTGAACCATTGGCAATGACTGCTACAGGAATCCTTTTAAATTCTGTTTTTTCTGTATAGCATGTTTTTACATTTTTAAAAGTAGATATGTCCTTTCTCCTCATTAAAGTTCAGAAAAATAAATATTATTTATATGAATTGCATGTTTTTGCAATTTGAGTAGCTAACTGACCATACAAGGTAACTAATGTCTCAAAGCACTAAAGATAAACTATTCTAAAACTGATGTTGTTATTTTTGGTAGACTCATCACCATCACCCATTTTTAAATTACCATTAAAGTAATAATTTCACAAAACAAAGTATTTCAATTACATTATTTTTCACTTAATGAAGAATATATATCTTAGGCCTGGCACAGTCACTCGCCCCTGTAATCCCAACACTTTGGGAGGCTGCGGTAGGGGGATAGTTTTAGCCCAGGAGTTTGAGATTAGCCTAGGAAACACGACAAAATCCCATCTCTAAAAAAATACACAATTAGCCAGTTGCGGTGGTATGCAATTGTGGTCCCAGCTATTCAGGAAGGTAAGGGAGGAGGATTACTTGAGCCCAGAAGGTCCAGGCTGTGGTGATTGAGCCACTGTACTACAGCCTGGGCAGCAGAGTAGAGCTGTGTCTTAATATCTATAATATATCTCTTATGCTTCAGCTGGAAATAGCATACTTCAAACTATGCAATTTTAATATTATCTTATTAAGAATTTAATTGGTTTAAACTATGTATTTGATTGTATTTGCTTCTTTTTTCTTTCTTCAAACTTTATATCAACCATTATACATAGCATACAATTTTAGTACGTTGACTGTATACTCCTTTGTGTTAAAAGCAGATCCAAACCATTTGTCGGAAAAGAACCCTGTTTCCATCAGGTGCAACTCAGAGCAGAAGTAGAATGTTATTATGCTCGATTAAGGCTCCTCATTAGACTCTTCTGTTTTCACAAAAAAGTATTAACCCACAGTATACTTGTTTACTAGGATGTATAGCCTTTGTTTCAACTGGGATTAAAAATCAGAAATACAGTTATAATTCAGCAACACAGTTTTAAATGCACTATTACCCAATATTTATGAAAAGCTTAGTTGAAACCATATCACTTAAGGATGTTTGCTAGAAGGGCATGTAGTCCATTTTTCTTGATCTGGATATACAAAACCAAATTGTTGTATTAATTCAGATCACTAGAGATAGGAATTCTGAAACCACCTTCTATTTCTCTAACATATCCCTTTAGACAGTCGTCTTTACTGTGGTTTCCGCTTTTGAGGTTTTATTAAAAAATATGAAACAGTATATCCACTGAAATAATACTGAAAATTATTTAGCCCATTTTATCATGCACTATTGTCTTTATGTGTATCCACAGAAAAATTCTTTTCTTTCTTTCTTTTTTTTTTTGATACAGAGTCTGGCTCTGTTGCTCAGGCTGGAGTGCAGTGGTATGATCTCAGCTCACTGAAACCTCTGCCTCCTGGGTTCAAGCAATTATCTGCCTCAGCCTCCTGAGTAGCTGGGATTACAGGTGCCGGCCACCAAACCCAGCTAATTTTTGTATTTTTAGTAGAGACGGAGTTTCACTGTCTTGGCCAGGCTGGTCTTGAACTCCTGACGTTGTGATCCACCCAACTCGACCTCCCAAAGTGCTGGGATTACATAGCTGAGCCACTGCACCTGGCAGAAATACTCATTTCTGATACCAGTAACCTATTTATGCAAGTAGACAAGATGACCATTAGAGTAGGTAGATCATAATTACAGGAATAAAAATATATAAATCCTTATTATATTCTTCATAAGCTACATTTTTGCCTTCACTTTGTCTCTCTTTTCTTTTTTCTTCTAATTTAACTCCACTTTTAATTTTATGGTATAGTTATATCTTAAACAGTTATATCAGATACTAAAATTATTTCATAAACAAGACAGAAAGTTTTAACATAAGGCATGTGTGCTTATGTATACAACTATGAAAGCATAGAGCCTCATATGCTTAACAAAAAATTAAGAAGAACAAGCAAGCAAACAAAAAGATGAAGAGCTGCTTGAAAGCAGTAGTCAAGGTATGCAGTGAAAGCTGAAAAACATATTCTTGCTGTGTGTACATTTCGTCTGTTATTTTATGAAGATGTTAGCTTTGTGTATCTGTATTGATTCATGTATCCAAGGATATGGATAGATGTATTAATTTCCTAGGCCTGCTTTAACAAATTAGCATAAAGTTAGAGGCTTTAATACAACACAAATTTATTTTCTCCAAGCTCAGAAGGCCAGAAGTCCAAAATGAAGGTGTTGTCAGGATTGATTCCTTCTTGAGGCTCTGAGGGAGCAGCCGTTCCATGTCTCTCTCCTGGCTTCTAGTGGCTCTGGTGATTCTTGGCAGTCCTTGGCATTTCTTGATCTATAAATGCATCACTTCAAACTCTACCTCCATCTTCTCATTATTTTCCCTCTGTGTCTCTGTTTCAACTCTCTTTCTGCTTTCTCTTATAACACCAAGAGTCTTTGGATTCAGGCTCTACTCTAAATATAGGATGATCAATATCTTTAAATTATATCTGCAAAGACTCTTATCCCAAAATAGGTCACTTTCTGAGGTTCTGGGTGGGTGTATATTTTGAGGAGTACTATTCAATCCACTACATTAGAATTTCCATAATGTGAGGAAAGTGTTGAGAAATCTAAATGCATCTGTCTTTTCATAACATGTAGATATGTAGGGAACATGAAATAATTATGCATTTTAGAACCTGAAATCTCAATTCACTGGTTTGAGAGGTGTTAAATATAAGGCAAGAAAAGAAAAAGACAACTTTACTGATTGAGTTCTGCTATGTACTTAACTATTTTAATGATAAATGCTCACCCACACTTCTTGCTGGTGAATTCTACCCTTGACAATCATATTTGATATTGCGTGGCTGGTATTGTTTGGCTTTCCACCCAAATCTCAACTTGAATTGTAATCCCCACATGTTGATAAGCAACGTGTTAGAGGTGATTGAATCATGGGTGTGGTTCCGCCCTGCTGTTCTTGTGATAGTGAGTGAGTTGGCATGAGATTTGATGGTTTAAAAGTGTTTGACATTTTCCCCCTCACACTTTCTTTCTTGCCTCCATGTAAGATGTGCTTTGCTTCCCCTTCATCTTTTGCCATGACTGTAAGTTTGCTGAGGTCTTCCCAGTCAGGTAGAACTGTGCATCAATTAAATCTCTTTCTTATAAATTATCCAGTC
>CAUYQU010041007.1:0-33798 GCA_963574635.1 Cheracebus regulus | reverse complement strand
TTGGGCAGAAGGACAGGAAGCAAATTCTGCCCAAAAAGACGAGGGGAGCTGTGTTTTCTTTAACAAAAAGCATTTTATGTGATATGGAAGATTTCACTAGGAAAGTGATGAGTGCAATTGAAACCCCACAAATACTCCACGCAGCCCTTTGGTGGGACAAAAGCCTGTATCCTGAGACCACAGAACACTAATAAGAGATCAGTGACTACCCCCAGCACTACTCAGTGAGTCAGGTGAACGTCACGTGCCACGGACATCCCCAATGAAACCTGGACTCCGTGGCATTGAATCCGGGTGATTCCAGAAGCCAGGTGTCTCAGGTGATACCAGGCTTCAGCTCTGAAGGAGGAGCTGTGCTTGCTGAGGGTAACGCCAGTGCAGGAGGCAGACACGTTCACATCCTTCACGTGAAGAAAAATGCAGACTTCTAACCCCTCTTTGGCCAGGTTGCTCCTGGGCCTCAGCCTCTTGGCAGGGGAAGCCAGAATGTTTGAGTCCCACAGGTTCCCCTGCAAGCCTCAAGCTTGAGTCTCCAACTTGAATCCAACACTCAGAAAAGATGTCAAAATCATCTCCTCTGTTTAAAATCTCTGTCCCTCAAACACCAACGCGTTGACTTCCTTAAATGGCTAGTTCTCAACATACCCAAAAACAAAAATACTACTACTAGGACATTTTTGGGAAGCAGAACAAAACCCTGACAGCAGTGCAGAGAGGTCGTTCCCTGAGTTCTTGTCTCCCCTGCTAGCTTGCTCTACAGGGAGGGTCCATCAGCCTCGCTCTCTGTTTTCTTTTGAACATCTGCAAAATAGTGATAATTTATAATTTCACATTCTAAATTCAGTGTTTGAAAGGCAACTGTTTGCTTTGATTCAACTCTCTCTGCAAGAGAGAACAACACTTGACCTCATTTTAAAAACTGAGCTTTGTATTATAGATAGCTTTTAAAGATTTTTTTCTTAAGTTAAAAAAAACGTGTTTGGGTTTAAGCTCAGTATTTGAATTTGACATAAGATATTTGCTATTGAGGCATATGTTTTTAGAGGTGATGTGAAGGATGCATTTTGAAACTTAGATGCAAAAAAAAATGCCCTTCTTAATTTGAATGAAAAAAAATAAGTTAGGCTATTCCATTTTTATTTTGCTCCAACTCACTGAAACACATACTGTGAAGGAAAATGTACAAATATCTGAAAATAAGTTGTTTACTACTGGATTTTTTTAAATTAATCATTTAGGAATTTAAAGTATGTACATGTATTAAGACTGTTAAAAATGTTGATAAAAATCCTGCTGCTTCTTGCATAAATGGAAAACATAACACAAATATAGATTTCTAATATTACCACTCTCCTCTAAGGGACAAAGGCTGAAGCTTTGTTCTCCAAGTCCCAGCAAACAACATGTTGTGAGAAAATGAAGCATTATGGATTACAGGCAAAGCAGTCAGGAAATGAACACAGCCAGAACCGATCACTGCTCAGGAGACAAGGGAGAAGAACTGATAAAACTTGTAGCACTAATTACAGTGCACATGCAGGTCTTGAGTTTTCCAGTTAGCATTGCTTTTTCTCATTTTGCCTTCATCAAACCCTGTTTTTCAAATGTGGAGACAGATTCAAAGGTGGGAGCCATCACTAATGGAGCTACCTGGTTCTGGAGGAAAAAAAAAAACTGGATGGACTTTTCCTTGGTAGCCTGCTACTCATAGGAAGGAAGAGAACTTACTTTGCATTTAAAAAAATATATATTTAGCCAGAGTAAGCAGGCTAAATCACCTTCAGCTAATTTTCACATCTAAGGTTCAGTTTGTGAGACATGCTAACTGGGGCACAAATTTATTCTGCGAATTTATTTCTTCACCTGAAAAATAAGAAGGATGACATAACTAGGTCTAAAACAATATTATCAGAAATGATCATTAGATGACCATAAAACATTTTTAAAATTAGTGTTATATAATAATGGTGCTTATTGATGATTGGTAAATAGTATGTGTTTTCTATGTCCTCCAATATTAATTTGCAGATGTCTGCACAGTTCAAATTATTCACAATTGAAATTGGGAAGTGGAAGAATAATTAAAATATATTTCAAGCCCACTAAAAACTTTCATCAAATTGTCAGCGATGTGACCCATAACCAGTATGACACACTGGGTCTGCACTAGAATGTCACCATTCCTTCGGGTAGCAGACATCAAATTCCCAAAGACAACTCAGAGCCTTATTTGCTTCCTCATTTCTCCAGGGTTGAAAAAGACAAGGAATTTGAGAAAGGACACTGGGCCAGTACAGACCCAGTTATTAGTTCTAGTTAATATGGAACTAGTAATCGGTTTCCTAGAGACGAACAGAAAGTAGAAAAATACATATATTTGAAGCAAAGAAATGTATACAATTTCAAAGACTAATACAAAAAGGTGAGTGAATGCAGTTAATTAGAAATGCTTGATTGTTGATGTGTGTTGGGGACAGCTGCCTTGGGTCCAGACCTCACCCAGCTTTTAGTAAATAAACCTGTCTCCTTCCATTCTCCACCGAGAGTCAGTTTAGGACAAACTTGTGCATGTGCTTTTCCTACTAGGAGGATAACATCAGGACACTCTCTATCTTTCATAGTTGGCATACATGGACTACAGCATGAGCATCGAAACCCCGATCTCCTATGAAACACCATGGAAACTCATGGAAATGCCAACTTGGTTACACTCAGTCATCTTCATGATCAGTTCTGCCAGACTAACCCTTGGTACATGGTAGGTGTGCAACAGTTCTTATTTCTGCTCAGCTTCACACAGGGGCATTTAATAGTCATTAGGGACATTTTAAGCACTTCAGAGGGAATTACCTTATCAGCCCCCAAAGAATTTAAATTTTAAATGTCTATTAACACAAGACAAAAGCATTAATTTTACAAGTTTTTACTCAGGAAAACATTAAAGTCCAGAACTGGCCCCAGCACTAATTTTCAGACCTTCCCAGGAGCACACATTCAGCTCCTTTTTCTGTACCTGTCATTAGAACCAGAACATCCACTGTGATTTTTTATTTTTTATTTCTGATAAGACCTATTTTCTTCTTCTTTTTTTTTTTAACCCAGAGATATTTAATCCTACCAGATGTTTGATAATTGCCATGCCTTCTTCCTTTATTGGTTTTTAAATGTGGGGTTTTGCTTTGGAGAAATTAAATGACTTGTTTATGAGAAAATAGCTGTGAAGGTCAGAACAGGGATTAGGACATAATATTCCTGATAAAAAGCCTACGACTGTTCCTACCACATCATAGTTGCATAAAGTGGTTTTTAAAAGAAGCTTTTATGGATGACATGAGGCAGGTCTATGCATCTGGCAGCCACAGTCAGAATTTAAAATGACTCTTACACATTTGAAAACTGTTTCAGAACTTGTGAATTAATGAATACCACACACATTCACGATGTGACTGATCCGTGCCAAGTGTCAGGACATACACTGGGGCTTCTAGGTTCATTAACAACAGCATGCATTTCCCGAGGTTTCAAGGCCAGCAAGAAGTGGGTATACTTAGCAATGAGTTCAAAAAATACTGTATTAAAGAAAGCAATACCAGCCTGTGATAAACCCACTAACTCATCATAGATATTATCAAATGAAGAAAGAAAGGAAAATCTAAACATTACTTAATCCAGATGCTGGCTTTTTTTTTTTTTTTTAATAAAGAAGCATGACATTCTAATTTGAAGACGAGATAATCTCTACTTCTTAAAGGAAACCTAGGATAATAAATTAGACTAAAGCCTCAAACAGTGCAACTCCTAGGCACCTGAAGAAATCAACAAAAATGGGGAAAACAGTCTTCGGAATGGCTTTTCATTCCGACTATTCCCATGTAAAATCCAAAAAGCACAGAAATCAGGGTTCTGGTAGCAAAACAAATGAAAATATTACTCCCCAATATTTTCTATTAGATTGTTTTTCTCCCCAAAGTTCAAAGTTTTCATTGCAAGAGATACTACTTATTTAGGAGCTTCAACGGTTAAAAACCTGCAGCCTCCTGTTCTGTTTAAGAGTGGCTGCCAAACCTCCGTGCGTCATGGAGCGGAAAGCCTGCAAACGATCATAACATCCCAGCGAGAACTGTTTGTGGACTAAACTCGGAGCTGCAAGCTGTCTGCCGGCCTTTCGGAAATCACAGTTTGAGTTAGCTTTGCTCTGAGGTCCCGCTGAAGTCCTGGATCCAGCAAAGGGAGGAGCAACCGTAAGAAAACAAATTCCGACTGAAACGCACCGGCCACAGAATTTCTTAGTGCTCGCTGAAAGTCAGCCTGCTGTATGTGAGCGAATCCTGGGGATTCAAAATTTATGTTTGAAGTATCTGCATTTAGAGCACTAATAACCTGGATTCTGTAGCAAGCATGCCTGGTGTTTTTAGTTTGAACAAAAAAAAAAATTTTAATTATTACTTTTGTTTCTTCCTGAAGGCACTATCTGCTTTTAGAATAAATACTTGTTTTGGCATATGTGTGGGTCTCAAAGCTTACGACTCATTGACAAGCCCCATCATTTAGTCTCCTATCAGAAATGATGTATTTCTTCCTCTTCTGGTTTTGCTCTTCTTATAAATTCCACATAGGATTTGATCCATTTGCACACCCTAGCCCTCTGAGGTTCCCGCCAGCCTTTCCTTCTTCACCTTCCTCTCTCTCCAAGAACAACTGTACTTAAAACATTTTTGCAGCTGGCCTCCTACTCATTCTCATTACTACTGCTTTCCACTGGGACAGCCATTCTTCATGGGACAGTGACCACAGGTCAGCCTGCACCATTCTGTTGCTCCTGAAATTCTCACTTCCAAATATCCTTTTGATTAATTGACAAAAAATTGTATACATACTCATATATACAAATTTTTACATATGTGTACAGCGTGGTGTTTTGAAATACGCATAATTGTGAAATGGTTCAATTGAACTCAATATGCATTACCTCACATATTTATAAATAATGTGATACTTAAAAAAATCTAATCTTAATGTGATTCTTTAAAAACTAATCACATTTGAAATTAGCATCCTTTAAAGTGTCCAAATGAAAACGCTCCTACTCTACCTCTTCCCAAAAATTGTAACAAAATTAAATATAAAAATAACTAACATTCTCTAAGCGCTTTCTAGTAGCCAATCCCTCGCTAAATGCTTTCTAGATTATAAAAGCATTCTTCACCAAACAACCATCTGAGGAAGGCAAGATTATTATTCTATTTTATGAGCAAAAGAAACAAAGGCTTAGAGAGACTAAGTTATTTTTCTGAAAGCACACTCTGAGTAAATGATGAAGCCGGGATTCAAACACAGGTCTTTCCAAAAACACAAGTTTTTCCTTTACAGAGATAAACAGATTGATGGTCATGGGGCCAAGTAACTGAAGATCCCACTTCATTTAAATATAGTTAGCAGAAACGAAAGTCCACCTCGAATTATAGTTGGACAGTCTCCATTAGACAACACTGCCCTGTTTACTACCCAAAAAACCTGCCACATTTTATAAAATCAGATTGGAAACAAAACCATAGCTGCCTCTAGTCTTACATGAACAGCAAGAAGCAGTAGCTTAGATTTCTATATCTTTGTTGAATATTTCCACCCTCTAAGTCACCTAATTTCAGAAGTCATGCATGGTCATTAGATTTATCTAACTGTGTTAAGAGGAAGAGTTAAGTTGCCAGAAAACAAACTGTTATCAAGGATTATTTTTAATGTTGCTATTTTCAGGGTCAGTAAACAAGTAAATCATTGGTTTTGAAGCATCAATCACTTCCCCACGATCCAGTCATCGCCATCCTCACTTAGACTGATGTTCCTAAAATACTGTAGAAGCCTCGAGGGTAAGGACAAGAAATGTAGATGTGACATATTTAGATATCTTGAAGAAACAGTAACTTGTTTTTTCTTGTTTAAAGGGATGTTGTGGGAGACAGAATCATGGTTCGTAGGGCAATAGAAACTTTGCAAGTGTGATGAAGAGTCCTGAGAAGGGGAGATGATCCTGAATTATCCAGGTGGGCCCTTATAAGAGGGGTCACATAGGTCAAGGCAGGTAAGAGAGACATAGCAAGGGAGACAGAGGTGGTAGTGACACCCTTTGAAGATGGAGGAAGGGGCCATGAGCCGGGGAATGAAGGCAGCCTCGAGAAGTGGAAAAGGCAAGAAAACAGTCTCCCTGGAACCACCAGAAGGAGCATGGCCTGCTCCCATCTTGATTTTACCCCAGTGAGACTCACTTCAGATTTCTGACCTCTGAAACTGCTCAAATAATGAATTCACACTGTTTGAAGCTACTAAGTTCATAGTGATTTGTCACCGCAGCAATAGACACTTGTACAGATGTCAGCCTGAAATTTGGGGGTGCAACTGACCTGGATATAATGTCACCTAGCATCATTTACAGGCTTAGAAGCAGCTGTTAAATTAGGACAGAAAATGGCATTTTTCATAATTTCACTCATTTGGACAAGTATTACACTAGGTATTTAAAGGTATAGCATTCATATAATGATCACAAATGGATTAATTGAATTTTATTTGAAATGGTGAATTTTATCAAATTTGCTAATGGAGTTCAAGCTGCCGGACCTTCAAAATCTTAGCTTTGCTATAGTTTGAGCAATTTCGGGGGATCAGCAAAATACCTGGCAGCAGAGAACCCCATCAATATCCAGCATCTGCGTGTGTTGTCCCGTGACCGTCCTCTCTCTGGGTCTTTGTGTCTGCACATGGCCTTCTCTTAAGGACACCTGTCATGTTGGATTAGACCCATCCCAATCAGATATGCTCTCATTTAACATAATTACATGAGCAGAGTCCCTACAGCCATCCCTTGCTGTCTTCAGAGGATTGGTTCCAGGACCCCCCATAGATATCAAAATCCTTGGATGTTCAAGTGGCTGATGTAAAATGCTGTGGTGTTTGCATAACCTACACACATCCTCCTGTGTACTTCAAATCGTCTCTAGATTACTCATAATACCTAATTCTTATGCTAATGTAAAAGCTTGGAAAACAGCTGTTATACTTACTATTTTATTTGTATGACATTCCGTCATTGTACTTTTTAAAATTTTGTATCTTTTCAATCCGTGGTTGGTAGGATCAGTGGATGTGGAAATCACAGATACAAAGGGGCCAACCGTGTTTCCAAATTAGCTCACATTTATAGGTTCTAGGTGGACATGAATTCTGGGGGGACACGCTTTAACCTGGTAAAGTTGGGAAATACGTCCTATCAAACTTGTCTTCATTGTGATCCAGGAAGCCCATGAAAACCAATAGTGGAAGAAATGGAAATTATTACCTATTGGAAAATAAAGCTCCAGAAAGAGAGTAATTTGTAGTAGTTTCCAGGGGAGCATTTCTTTTTCCTCTTAAGAGAAGGCCCGTGCAGGACTTGGGGGCTGTGAGCCCAGGTGCATGAGTCAGATCAGTCCTCCTAACTAACCACTCTGCCAGACGGCGTCTTCGGGCCATTTGGCCTCCTAATAGTCCTTTGGAAGTAGGTGTAGAGTCAATACCAGTTAACTTTCTACATGTCCAAAAATAATGTATTTGAATTAGATTTGTATAAGTATTGCCATGGTATAAATTTGCCCTGTTCAAATTACTCTGTAGTTTCTCTTGTCTGATTGGATCCAAACTGATAGAGAATTGGTACTAGGAGTGGGGTTTGAATCTATGTGGACATATGTTCCTGTTTATGATCAGGTTGTATTTGTTTTTAGAATTCAAAATGCAATGGTGTTGGGCCAGATGCTGGATTTGGAGAACGGTTTTCTCGTTTTGCCCTGAACACCTCCAGTTTTTAATGAGATTATTTTTTTGCGACCATACATTTTTCTACCCAAATGAGCTCTTATACATTTTTGAAAGTGTGGAGTCCTTCATATGTTCATCTACTCCATCCCCACATTCTTCTGCCTCAGCCTTGTCCAGGGCCTTTGGTGTCGTGTGATGCCATTTTTCTCTGATATTAAGTGTTACTAGTTTCCAGTCATAAAATCATACCATGTGAGGACTTTTCTTTGGGCACAGGCTCAGCTGGCAGCTGGTTACGTTTGGCAAAATGCTACAAGTCATTTATCAAACCTTCTAGGCCCAGGAAAACCCAAAGCATTCTTTTTCGCCAAGCACTTTTCCCTCCTAATTGTTAAATCCATGTGCATTTCAAGGGAAATTTAATCCGTATGTTTCTCATTCCTTTACACTTAACTCATCATTTTGTCATTTCATAAGAGCTTTTGATGTTGAAGAAGCCTTCTGTGTAGTTTCATAAGCCTTTCTTTTTGTTCTTGAAACCACACAAGCCACATTTTTGAACAAAAAAGAAAAATGATAAACAAAACCAGACTTTGAAAAGGCTCATGCTGGTTGTATATTCAGAATCTGTAAGAAGTTGAAATGGGTTCTAGGCTTATCTGATGCATTCCACCTTCTTTACTAAACCAGAACACCAGGCGATGCTTTGGCTAATAGTAATGGAAATGCTCAATTAATTTCAAAATGTCAGCCCTTCAAAACCAGAAATGTTTAAATAAATAACATCTAAACGCCATCCTGCAAGACAGTAAAACACTCTCTAAATATACACAAATTACATCCTTTACAAGTAGTTTTCTAGCTGAGGACACAGCAACAAGCGATTTCTTTAGGTCAGCCTCCCCTAGGTTGCATTTGACTAAATACACAAAGTGAAGGAAATAATGACTGCACTAATCCAAGAAGCTGTCAGTGGATTGTTTCTTCTCACTTTGACAATTCGAGTGCACCCTCCATCATACATATATATATATATATATATATATATATATAAATTTTTTTCCTCTTACTGTTGCAAAAATACAAGTTACTTGAAAAGATATTGCCCATGACATTATTTGTATCTTATGCAAAGTGTGCCGCCCAGGGAGAAGGGTTTAATGGGCAATTCACATGACCTGCTACCTGGTGACCTTACTGATGGCAGCTGCCACCACCCAGCACCTCTTCTCATTTCATCAGACACCAGTCACGTAGGAATCAGCCCTTTGCCCAAAAGAATCACTGATCTAGGTGACAGTGAAATAAACTGAAATACGTGGCAGATTGATTTCTACTCCGTGGCTATCCCCGACCTAGTCGGAAGAGTAACCCTTAACTCCAATGGTCGCATGACCCGTCTATCATGAAACTTCTTCAGTTTTCTTCTCTTACTTGTTGATACGTCTGTCGCAGCAGCTACACTGTGTGTTCCCCAAGGGCCTCTCTGTCCCTTCCTAAACCTAGTGCCAAGTCAGTGTCTAGCACATCATAGCATGATATTGATGTTGTATGAATAAAGAAAAATTGATCCTTAATACCATTGTGTATTATAAAATCAAGCATAAAAGTAAGTTATTAAAGATGTCTAATTTCAAAGAATCTAGACCTCAGGAGACATATATGAAATATTCCTGCCACTGGCTTACCAGGGATAACAAGCTCTCCTGCTAAGTTTCACCTGCATTTTTTATTAGGGTTCAGCATGGCCATGAGTTGTAGACTCAACAGTGTTTTGCTGAAAGCTGAGGACGACCCTCAGAAGCATGCAAGAATGGCAGCACTTTCACACAGTATTAGCAAATGTGTGTTCAGAAGTATGCATGGGCTGCCATCATTCATGGCACAGGTATCTTCCAAAAGCTTTTTTAGCTACTTAATAAGCACTTGAAAGGATCACTCAGAAAAACAAACAAAAAAAAAGCCTCCCACCTGGCAAACTCTGATCGTGGCTATGAAACAATTTCCCAGTGTGTTTCCAGGGCCTTTAGAATTTTTTGGTGTTTTGGTTTATTGCATCCCTGTTCTCAACCTCAGGAGCCAAACTACAGAAGAAAAGTCACCTATCACAATGAGAAATTAAAAGAAGGATCCCTGCCAGGCACAGTGGCTCATGCCTGTAATCTCAGAATTTTGGGAGGTGGAGGTGGGCAGATTGTTTGAGGTCAGGAGTTCGAGACCAGCTTGGCCAACATGTTGAAACCCCGTCTCTACTAAAAATACAAAAAAATTAGCCAGGCGTGGTGGTGTGCGCCTGTAATTCCAGCTACTCAGGAGGCTGAGGCAGGAGAATTACTTGAACCCGGGAGGCAGAAGTTGCAGTGAACCAAGATGGCGCCAGTGCACTCCAGCCTGGGTGATAGAGCAAGACTCCGTCTCAAAAAAAAAAAAAAAAAAAAAAGGAAAGATTTGCCAGATGCAGTGGTGGCTCACACCAAAAATTCCAGCAGTTTGGGAGACCAAGGTAGGCAGATCACTGGGGTCAGGGGTTCAAGACCAGCCTGGCCAACATGGCAAAACCTTGTCTCTACTAAGAATACACAAATTAGCCCAGTGTGGTGACACTTGCCTGTAGTCCTGGCTACTCAGGAGGCTGAGCCTGGGTCGGGAGGCAGAGGTTGTAGTGAACTGAGATCGCACCACTACACTTCAGCCTTGGCAACAAAGGAGACTCCATCTCAAAAAGGAAATTAAAAATAAAAAAAGAACTCCCCCCACCAAAGGAGGGTGAGGGGATTTTCAGTTTCTGGAAAACTTCTGTGCATTTAGGCAGGAAGGCCTGCTGTGGGGTCTGGGGGCACCAGCAGGAGAGGCAGAGGCCTAGCTAGGAGGTGGACTTGCTGGGACCCTCACCCACGCCGCGGAGACGTTGTGGGCCTGAGAGGGACATGAGGAGGTGTCTGATCTCAGCAATCCCGGCTTCAGTGCTGAACTTCAGCGTTGACCTGCCCTAAGCTGCCCATACAGAACTCAAGCTTTAGGAGACACAGGTCTAATTGACAGGCCACACCCCACCACCTTGCTGAAGTAAGCTCGGATGCAAGGTCTCAGGGACTCAGCTTCGTGGTTCTTGAGGGGAGGCTCTAGGAGAAGGCAGGCATGCAGACCCCGGAGAGAAAGCCCACCAGCACCCAGGGCATCTGTATTCATGGAGCCCCGCCCTCCCTCCACCCCAGCACAGACGTCAAAGCAGAGGAGGACAGTGACGGGACGGTGTGGGGAGAAGGGGGAGGTGTGTCTACACAGGCGGTCCCCCACAGTCCAACGGCACAGGCGCTGGGGACAGAAAGAAGAACTGCTGTGTCAAGAAATAAAAATCATGCTTTGGGGCACACATGGTGTCTGGGACAGGAAGGCAGGAAAGCTTGGATGCACACATTTTAAAAACCCAAAGCTTCACAAAACTGGGACTGAAGAAAGCATCTTCCACCAATTTTTGATGCCCAGATTTGACTCCCATCTTAGTTACTACATAAAGAACCACAGGAATGCAGGTCCTGGAGGCCTGCCCGCAGAAGGCGCTGCCTGGGACACAGACAGGTCAGTGACTCACTCAAAGTCCCAGAACCAGCGAGTGGCAGAGCTGAAATCAGAAGCCATGGGTCTTTTACCGTCTCACCTTCCACACCTTGTCTCCTCCCTGAAACTCCCAATTATACTGTTTTTTCAAACCATACATAGCTTCAATCAATTTAAATCACATGGGTTTGACTCAAACACAGAAACTTAAAGTTGAGATAAATGATTCAGTCTTGATGTAGCTGAAGTGAATTTTATGTAAAACATCCTTTCAGATACTTAAAGAGGAACACAGAAATGAACTCGAATCAGGTGTAATTGATCTCCTTTTGATAACAACCACAATAATGGGTCAGATTAATTGAACACTGCAATGAGGGAGGCTTTGTTTAAGAAAATTATAAGCATCTTCAGCTGTGAGGGCTTCAGGGATAATTGGACACAACACAGGAATAATTTAGGGGAAGGAAATAAACACAGAGGGAGGGAAGAAGGGAACGGTGGCGGTGTGCGTAATTGCAAGGCTGTGTCGTCGTGTGTGGGTTTAATTACAGAATTCCACGGAGACCGCGGTGGGGCCGTTCACCACCAGATGGCAGGGTAGACCAAGTAAGGAAGCAGGCCCACCCAAAGCTGGGAACTACAGGGCTGCGTTTTGCGGCTTTCACAGTTATGTGCATACCCACGTAACAAACCTGCATGTTCTGCACATGTACCCCAGAACTTCAAGTATAATGATTAAAAAAACAGAATTACTAAGACTCCAAATGCATGTTATGCCTCTTTTTCAAGTCGATTTGAAACGTAGGTGTATTAGTCCATTTCACACTGCTTTAAAGGACTACCGGACACGGTAATTTATAAAGAAGACTCACAGTTCTGCACGGCTGGGGCCTCAGGAAACTTATTCATGGCGGAAGGCAAAGGCGAAGCAGGCACTTTCTTCACAAGTGGCAGAAGAGAAATGGTGGGGGGAGAGAGATAGGGAAAAGAGCCAGGAAGAAGCCCCACGCTTTAAAACCGTAAGATCTCATGAGATCTCCTTCACTATCACGAAAACAGCATCATGGAAACTGCCCCATGATCCCATCACTTCCCGCCAGGTCCCTCCCCTGGCACATGAGGATTACAATTCGAGATGAGATTTGAGTGGGGACACAGAGCCAAACCCTATCAGTGGATGAGGATGAGGTGAGAACCGCAGCAAGGTGAAGCTCCCCGACCTGCTGTGAGCAGGAGGCCTGCGAGTGAACACAGGTGCCGGCCTCACTGAGAACTGCTGCACTCAGTGCTGGCTGAAGGGGTGGGAGAGGGAAGGCCTGGTTGTCTAAAGCCCTTGGGCCGTTCCAGCACGTCCTTCACTCTTGTCTGCTTTTATTGGGTGCCTCTGACACATGGACACTGCTAAATAAGCAATTACATTCTGCAGTCCTTTAGAGCTGCACATCGGGCGTATGTGTGGGTATATGTGCACATATGTGTGTTGGGAGGGAGGGCAGAAACTCTCATTAAAATAATCTGTTTTGCTCTTTTGGCTAAAAATAGAGAGAGGAACTTTACAGATAAGTAAGTTTAAATATGGGATTTTATATCTCACATAACTTTAGGTGTCTGTGTGTGTATTCATCTCAATAAATATTGAGTGTCTATCACAAGTTGTACACTATGCCAAGAAAACTAAACATACATAAAATTTCATTTATTTTGGCAAACATTGTAGTATGAAAACTCTCTTGCCTCAAAACGTACTAAAAATGTTAGGTAAAGTTTTACAGAAATCCTATTATGGGCATAGCTCAGTTTATTGGAGAAGTTGTAAGTGGAATGTGGATCCCCCAGGCCGTGGAGCCCTGTAGACCTGTAGCCCTGCAGTGCTGTACCCTGGCCCGTGGAGCCCTGGAGTCCTAGAGGCTTGGAACACTGCAGCCCGGAGCCTGGATCTATGGAGTCCGAGAGCCCTGCAGCCCTGGGCCCTGGAGTCCTGCAGTCCTGAGTCCTAGAGCCCTGCAGCCCTGGAGGCTTGCACCCTGGGCCTGGAGTCTCGGAGCACTCAGCCCTGCAGCCCTGGATCCCTGGAGTCTTAGATCCCTGCAGCCCTGGAGACCTGGAATCCTGAAGTCCTGGAGCCCTGGAGCCCTGGAGCCCTGGAGCCCTGGAGCCCTGGAGCCCTGGAGCCCTGGAGCCCTGCAACCCAGAAGTCCTGGAGCCCTGGAGCCAGAAGCCCTGGATCCCTGGAATCCTGGAGCCCTGGAACCTTGGAGAGCTGGAGACCTGGATCCCTGGAACCCTGGAGCCCTAGACCCCTGGAGCCCTGGAGCCCTGGAGCCAGAAGCTCTGGATCCCTGGAACCCTGGAGCCCTGGAACCGTGGAGCCCTGGAGCCCTGAAGCCCTGAAGCCCTGCAGCCCTGAAGCCCTGGAGCCCTGGAGCCAGGAGCAGCCCAAAGGCTTGCTGCTCCTATGGGTTTGCTGAGAACACAGAAGTCAGGAGACAATGTGGGGTCTGCCTATGGAAGGTGAGTGCAGGAACAGGCCTCCCACAAAAAGCCAGAGCCCAGAAGATGCTCAGTGAGAGTTGAAAAAGAAGAAATCAGAAGGAAACAAAATGGAAACTTCTTGGCCTTGCTTTTTTGAAGGGAAAATATGTCCCATTGGGAATCGATATCACATGTTGGCTTGGTTTGGCGTTCAGATTTGCTCTATGAGCACAAACTAATCATGACCATTGTTTTAAAGTCTTGCCAGATTGGTAGCACCAAGAAGTGTCTGAAAAAATCAAATGAAGATCCTCTCTGAGGAGCATATCTTTCTCTAGTCTCTCACGGAACTTCCACAGATAAAATCACAAGAAGCATGAGCTCACACTGGGAAGCAAGATGCCATCTTGAGTGAGAGTAAGTCGAAACAAGAGAGGAGACACTGTCACTGGAATACTTTGGAAATGGAAATACCAGATATAGAATACAGTGAAGTTTTAAATAAATAAATAAATTACCTATAGTAAGAGGATAAAGAAAAAACATGAAAACATGATCAAGATACAGCAACTATTTTAAATGATTGGGGAGAATTATAAGTGAATTAAATCATTTGCAAAAGAAAACCATAATCAACGAATGGATTAAACAGCAGGTTAGACACAGCTGAAGAAAGAATTAGTGAACTGAAAGATGAACATGAAGCTTCTTCTCCCACCATCAGGGGTGAAGCAGGAGCCCTACAATCCCACCTATTTCTATCCCACACTCACAGCCTCACCAACACTACTTGCCTTGACTCTATCTGGACAATCTCATTTTGCCTTCTCTGTGTTTATATCAGTCACCAGAAGAACCCCCAGATTCTTGGGTTCCCTTCATCTCTGGGTTCTAATCTCCATATCAGCTCTGCATATTCCCTGTTTTGTCCTTCTTCACCCTCCCCAACTTCTGAAGTCACATCATTTTGTAATGCAGAATGCACAGAGAGACAAGTTTCCATCATTTACTTTTCCCTGAAGCTTTCCTTCACATTGCTGCCATCGGTGAGCCAGGTTCTTCACTGGGAACAGAGTTGCCTCTGCAGCCCACTCATCAGCAGCATTCCCAGACCTTCTCTTCCCATAACCCTTCCAGTGGCTAAGACCATCATGCCTGGAGTTGTCAGGAAAAACTGTTGCATTCTGAACTCATATCCAACCCTGGAGCCCTGGAGTCCTGAAGTTCCAGGACTGAAGTCCCTGGAGCCCTGGATCATACATCCAGAGTCTCATGGTTTCTCACCAGTCTCACTTTTACTTTTATCTTACAAGCCAGCATTAAAGTTCACTCTGATTATTAATAATCACCTGCTGATTGGATTTCCCATGCCTGCATTCAGCTCTTTACAGTAATGGGAGCCAGAGCCACCATTTTGAAATGCCAATGACATCATTGCTTCTCTCAACAATCAGTGGAAAAGACAGTTCTTTCAGTGGCCCACTGGGCCCTACCTGATTGGCCTCCTCTTTGCACCTCACCCTTTTCCATTTCCTCTCCTCATTGATTTCCCTTCAGCCATGCTGGCCTCCTTGTTTCTGAGACATGCTAGGTAGGGATGGCTCCCTCCTTAAGGTCTTCTCACTGGCTGCTCCCTCTGCCTGAGACCAGTTGTTTATGTGGCTAATTCACACACCTCCTTACAGTCTTGCCTCCAACTTACCTTCTCAAAGAGGTTACCTTGACCACCTTTGCCCGCTCCACCCCTCCATCCCAGCATTCCCAAACCATACACCTGGCTTTACCTTTGCGAGTTTCGCATCCTGCTCATTACCTCCCAACCTTTCATTTAATTTACCTACGCTTGTTTCTTCAGTTGCCTGCTGCCTCCTGCTGGAATGTAACTTCTACCAAGGATGGGACTTCTATTTGCTTTGTTCATGGATGTTTTCCAAGTGCCTTGAACAGTGTCTGGCTCGGAGCAATCACTCCATAAACAGGTGAGCCTAAGAAATACCGAACATTGAAAGGCATGGCGAGAGTTATGGAGGATAGAGTGCAAGTTCTAACACACATTTAATTAGAGTTCCAGAAGGAGAGGAACTCACTAGTTGAGTGTTTGAGAGGCATTAGTCCTTAGACTTAGGAAATATAAGGAACCTCGGCCAAATACGTAAACAATTAAAACATCCACAGCTGTGAGCATGGCCCAGCTCGAGCCAGCAGAAGTCTTGCGGTCACAGCCATCTGTTTACCCTAGTTTTTAAAATTCCTGATCTTATGTACTTTTTCTGTATTTTTTACGAACTGAATATCAATGCTGCCTATGGGTCACCCAAGAGAATCCTAAGGCAGAACTTAAAAACTAAGAAGTAACATTCTGTTGGGAAGCATTGAGCTTTAGAGGACCAGAAACCATGGTAGTAGCTAATATTTTTGCTGCTACGCCAAGAACCACGTTTGCCCTCTTTGGATTGATACCATGCAGGCTCTATGGTGTAAATGATGGTGTGGCGCTTCCTACTGAGGGATATGGACTGCAGGTGCCAGCAGGAAGGAGAGAAAGCTTTAATTCGATCGTGAATCGTTCGCACCAACTGTTATTTCCGCAAAGCACGCTGTTGCTAGTGTTTCCCAATCTGCACGCTCGCGTGCAGCGCCTCCCTAAGGAGGACGTTCTCAGGCTTCTCGGTAAACGGTGCTAGTTGCCACAGGAGAAGGGCGATCGGCTCTGCCCTGCCATTGGGCTCACGAGGGACATCTCCAGGTTTACAGCTGTACTCCGGGAACCCAGCAAGCGTTCCGATGGAGTTGCCCTTGTTGAGGGGATATTTTAGAGCTGCTAACCCCATCCAGGCACGCGTTAGAAAATGCGCATAAATCAGCGCTTCCCTAGGCCTCTCCTTTTCCTGGCAGCAAAAAATAGCAATCTCAGAAATCCTCCTTCTGTTGCCCCTTAAGTGTCCTCCGTGGCAGGACTGTGACTGTGCTCCAAAACTCTATGGATCCTCTAGACTAAAGCAGCACAGGAAGATTCCTGCAGGAAACCCAAGAGGCCGAGGGCGGCATCCGTCATCTCTTCACTCCCTCCCTCCCCCTCCCTCCCTCCTGCCCCGCGCACTCCTCCCTCCCGGTCACTTGCTCCTCACCCCTCCCTCCCGCACTCCTCACCCCTCCCTCACTCCTCCTTCCCTCCTCTCTCCCTCACTCATTCATTCCGCACTCTTCCCTCACTTTTCACTGACTCTTCCCTCACTCCTCCCTCATCCTGTGTGACTTTAGCTGAATGTCACTTAGAGTCATTTAGACAGAATCCAGGGTCTGGGTTGTCATCATGCAAATAAAATCACCCCGAGACTGTCCCCACGCGCGGAGCCTGCTGTTTCTCTCTGTCCCACTTGATGGCAGCAATCACTGGAAAGACCCGCCATGCAGAAAGACAGGAAGGTGGCCTGACCCTTCGTCAACAGCCTTCCCTTTCTCCAGATGGAAAGTGTTAGCTGGAGAGTCAAGGGAGAGAGGATGACAAACAATAAACCCCTGCCCTCTGCGACGGTGGCCTTTGCTGTTTCATTCATGCCTTGAACCCTCCATTTTTATCCTCCTGAGTGTGTGTGGGCCTCATTACAAGCTGCTGAGTTTGTCGGCACCCTCTCCTTACGACAGAAACGTCACTGCCAGAGTCACAAGTCATTCGTCCTCCTCTAGACAGGTAGAGAAAGACCCCATTGTGCTCCTGGGTTCCTTGGTGGGTTCTGGGTGGGTGCAAAGACGTTCCTGCTTTTCCCTGAGAAATGACAGCGTTAGAAAGTGAAGGACAGGATGGGGCCCCGGTGAGAGGGGTAAAGGAGCAGGTACGGGTGTGGGTGGTCACATAGGCTGTTAGGTCCCTATCGCTTTGTACGAAGCTCCTTCTGGAAGTGAAGAGCTGCTCTAACTTTGAAATCACGAAAGAAACAAACGCTGTAATTTCCCTACTAGGAAAGGAATTCCTACTGTGGTTCCGTGGGGCGGGTCTGAGCAGCACTTCAGGTTTTCTCATTGGCCCTGCGCAGGGTCGTCTCCACTCCCTTAAATTCTACAAGAAACCAGACGATTTTCCCCCAACCTTACCACCGTTTTCTTTCCAGTAGACCGTCTTTTTAAAACAGAAAGATCTTACACATTTTGGGAGAGTCATGGCTGAAACCCATAGGAAGGATTGTGAGTCCTCTGTGCATTCCGATCACGTGTCACCCACGGCGTTCCTTAAAGGGCTGGGATTTCTGTCCAGTGTTGGAGACGTTTCAAAGGGCCTTTCCAAACATCTGGAAAGCAGCTTTCAGTTAGGTGAGAGTTCCAGTGATGTGGGAGGAGGTCACGGACAACAGTCTGCAAGGGACCTCTCCAGAGAAGGCCGGACTCTCCCTCTTCATTCCCCAGCGCTCTCTGACCAAAGTGGAGGTGGCCACAGAGAATCCACCGACCTTCCACATCAGACCCCAGCAGGGCTGCTACGCCCAGTGCCCTCAGTGGCAAGACAAGCCAAAGGAATGCTGAGCCTGGCCACCGGGTGTGAGCCCTGTGACCATCCGTCCTTACCAGAAGGTGTCATGGCAGCTGGCAGCTGGAAGTGTCATGCCTCACCCTCCCCAGCAGCAATCCAGCAGAATTGCACTGTGGTCTCCATCACGTCAAAAAATCATTCCGTCCAAGGGAAGGCTAACTGTGAACTTGAAAGGAATCAAGGCATCTAGCAAGGAAGCTCTAGAAGGTCCGTGGCTCCCTCAGCTCCTACTGTCTGCAGCCTTCTTGACCCATGCCAGCGCGGGCACCTTCCTGACCCATGCCAGTGTGGGCACCCTCCTGACCCATGCCAGCATGAGCACCTTCCTGACCCATGCCAGCGTGGGCACCTTTTTGACCCATGCCAACACGGGTGCCTTCCTGACCCATGCCAGCGTGAGCACCTTTCTGACCCATGCCAGCACGGGCACCTTCCTGACCCATGCCAGCGCGGGCACCCTCCTGACCCATGCCAGTGTGGGCGCCTTCCTGACCTATGCCAGCACGGGCACCTTTCTGACCCATGCCAGGGCAGTTGCCTTCCTGACCCATGCCAGCACGGGCACCCTCCTGACCCATGCCAGCATGGGCACCTTTCTGACCCATGCCAGCGTGGGTGCCTTCCTGACCCATGCCAGCACGGGTGCCTTCCTGACCCATGCCAGCGTGGACACCACACCACCTCCTCCTCTTGTTCCGGGATGGTATCATGTCTGCACCTGCTGTCTGCCCACTTGGGATTTCAGCTCTTACAGAGTGGGATAGACACGTGCATTTCTTTAACTCCATTTTGAAATAGTTACACAATGACAAAAGGGTTGCAAAAATTACAGAAAGCATTCCCCTGTATCCTTCACCCAGCCTCCTGAACCACAGCGCAGTTATCAAAATCAGGAAATGAGTCTCGTTACAGTTATTTTAACGACCCTGTAGTCACTATTGAGATTTTGCCACTCGTCCCGCAGATGCCCTCTTTCTTGTTCAGGATCACATATTAAATTTAGTTGCTGGGCCTTCCTGGAAAAGTTGCTATCTTGACCACTTAGTATTCGTTGGCATTCTCCTAAGTTAGACTGTGTTCATGCTTCTCACTTTGTTCTCACGGTCTTGTTTGTTAGGCTTCTGTTTATCGTCAACATTTAACTAGAATATTCATATAGTTGAAAACAGCCATAATGGCTAGAATGAAGCCCAGAGAAGTTAATTAACTTGACGGAGGAAACACAGCCAGTAAACTGCAGCACCAGCCTTGAAGCAGCAGATGTGTCTGTTTGGGAGGAGGGAGCCTGAACTTCTCCCCTCATGCATCTACACAGCCGGGCAGGGGCTCTGGTCACCCCGTCCCACATTCCTAATGCCCTTCCTTTCCCATATACCCACATATTCGTATATTCTCAAGTACCCAGCACCATGCTAAATAGAGAGCAGGGGTTCAATAAAGGTTTTTTGAGTGGGATTGAACAGTGCAGATATTTTACAGAACTTAAGTAGGCTTTGGAATTACAACATTAATGCCATTTTTTTTTAGCTTTTTGCTTCCAAGATGGTACCATGTTAGTGCTTTGAATTTATTTCTTGGAAACGAACACATGGTGCTTAGTTGACTCATGCATTGCTTTCAGGTCAAAGTTGGCAGTGAAGGTTCTTTGTGGCTGGAGCTCTCTCGGTGCAGACCAGTGACGTGCTCACAGCCCTGCTCACCTTGCCTCCCTCATTGCTCTTCCTGCCACATCCTTCAAGGACCAGTGGTGCATTTGCAGCACTTCCTGGATGACTGAAGTTTCAAAAGAGTGCTCTGAGTATGAAATACGGCTTGACCGGACATTTGTTCAGTATGACGCTGAATCAGGAACTACATTCTCAAAGAGTACTTTCCAAAGGAGAGTCATCTCTGGAGGAATATACGTCTCTCCCTGTGACATGGTTAGCTTGTTTTTCAGCAATTTGGGTGAAGTCAGAAAAGATGTGTTTATCAAATCTGCAGATGACAAATTTATGAGATGGCGCTAACGTGAAGAATGACAGCCTCAAACTATAGAAGGCCTTGACCGGCCAGAACGTTTGACTAAACCACAGGATGAAATTAAACAGAGAGATATATGTCAAGGCCTGCATTCAGGCCCCAAAAAATCAATTGTGCAAGTAGTGGAGAGGGAAATGCTGGATTTATAGCCCTCTGTGTGAAAAAGATGTGGGAGGAGTTTTAATAGACCACAAACTCAACAGGGAGCCAAGAGCAGTTCCAGCTCCAGGAGAAGAACCACAAGCCTGTACTACATTCCCCGGGTACATGTGCAGGGAGCAGGATAAGCAATCGTCCCCTTGAGCGCAGGGCTGGCCACACGGCATCTTGAGGATTATGCTTAATTCAAAGGGTCGACTTTTAGAATGGAAACTTAGAAAATGCATATAAGTATGTATTGATATTATAGTACGATATTATGTGATAATATTATTTATAGTGTTTTTGTTCAAAGCTGCAAGCTGTCCTATAACTGAGATCACAAGAAATGAAAACCTTTCAAGAGGCCCTCACCAGCCAGAGCAGTGGCTCTCAACCCAGGCTACGTATCAGAGACCCATGGAGCATTAAAAGTTTCATATCCTAGGATGACTGATTCAGTAAGTTTGGGTGAAATCTGATGTCTGCATCTTAAAGAGCTTTTTAGGCAGTTCTGATGCACAGGCAGGACTGGGAGCCGCTGGCCTAAGGAACACAGTCTGAACGCCTCAGCCAGGCTAGTACAGGTTTGCCTCTCAGCCATCCTTCCTTCCTGAAGTCCACTGTCCTCTTGTTGAGGGTTGACTTTTGTCCCTGTAAAAGATGTTCAACTCCTAACTGCAGTTCCTTGGGAATGCAACTTAATTTGGAAATAGGGTCTTTGCAGGTGTCATCAAGTTAGGATAAGGTCATACTCCATCAGGGGTCCCACTCTGATACATCCAACAGAAGTGCCCTTATAAGAAGAGAAGATGGGCATGGGGAGAAGGCCACGGAGACACAGACACAGGTGCAGAGGACAGCCACGCTGTGAAGAGGAGACGGGCATGGCGGGGAGAAGGCCACAGAGACACAGACACAGATGCAGAGGACAGCCACGCTGTGAAGAGGAGACAGGCATGGGGAGAAGGCCACAGAGACACAGACACAGGTGCAGAGGACAGCCACGCTGTGAAGAGGAGACGGGCATGGGGAGAAGGCCACAGAGACACAGACACAGACGCAGAGGACAGCCACGCTGTGAAGAGGAGACGGGCATGGCGGGGAGAAGGCCACAGAGACACAGACACAGATGCAGAGGACAGCCATGCTGTGAAGACGTGGGCAGAGAAACCCCAAGGAGAGGACTGCCCATGGCCACCAGAAGCTGGGAGAGGTGAGGAAGGAACCTTCCATGGGGGCTTTGGAGAGAACACAGCCCTGCCCACACACACCTCGATTGCTAGCTTCTGGCCTCCACAAATGAGAGGGAACAGGTTTCTGATGCTTTAAGCCACCTGCTGTGGCCCTTTGTCACAGCAGCCCTGGGAAATGAATCACCCTCTTCACAAAGTCCTCACTCCATAAGACAGAGGTCTCCCTTCTCTCCGTCCCTGTCCTGGCCGTTGGCACGTCCTCTCAGCCTTGCCCAGCCTGCAGGAGCCCGAGTCCCTGGTGCCACCGCCCCACCTTGCATGTTCTTGTTCTCATTCATGTCTTCCCTGAGTTACCAAAACCTTCCGTTCCCACGGGTCCCTAGAACGCTGCCTCTGAGGGCCTCAGCGTCCTCAGCACTTTCCTTCCAGGCTCCCGAGTCCTGTCAATGGCGGAGATTGTGAATTGTCCTCCAGAGCCATCCTCCCCCTATCCTGGCTTCTGGACACACAATCAGATTGCACAATCCCGCCCCCAGAGATCTCACTAAGTTTCTGCCACAGGAACAGAAACAAGCGTGATGTGTGCCATGCCCAGGCCTGTACACCCACCAGCTCCATTCGACCCCCACCGAGGCCCGATATGGTAGAGACCCAGCTTCAACTGCAGCGGCAAAGGCCACACCCCACCTGGACTGTGGTGGGTGAGAAGAGGACGGGAAGGACCTGGGCTTTGGTAACCCCCGCCCCCGAGCACAGCCCAGGCCCCCCGAACACCTCCCGGACCTGCACTGCGTCTTGTTGGTGCTGTGGCCTTGTCGGGACTCTGTAGCGGCCATTTCACCTCGTCCTAGCTAATACAGGACAGATCTTTGTCCTACTAAACTGTGAGATATTGAGGACAGACTCCATGACTGCCATTTTAGCAACTGAAACACCTAGCATAATGCTTTATATGTGATACATATTCAGTAATTTTTTTTTGAGACAAGGTCTCACTCTGTGGCCTAGGCTGGAGTGCAATGGCATGATCTCAGCTCAGTGCAACCTCCACCTCCTGGGTTCAAGTGATTCTTATGCCTCAGCCTCCAGAGCAGCTGGGATTACAGGGGCCCACCATGGCACGCAGATAATTTTTGTATTTTTAGTAGAGATGGGGTTTCACCATGTTGGCCAGGATGGTCTTGAACTACTAACCTCAAGTGATCCACCCATCTTGGCCTCCTAAAGTGCTGGGATTACAGTGAGCCACTGCGCCCGGCCTCAGTAAATATTTTTAAATGCCCGCAAAAGCATGAGAATCTTTATAGAGGAGACAGCTGACAAGAGATTTCATGGCCACGTTGAGGCACTCAACAGTCCGTAGGGCAAAAATGAGGGCAACTCTTGTGGTTGCAGAACTGAAAGAAACATGGAAAAGCAAAAGAAACTTCCTAGTGTCAAAGCCCTGAATAAACTGCCTGGAGAAAAGTGAACCACAGTGTCTGGAGGTGAAGCGCAGTGTCTGGAGGTGAACCTGCAGTGTTTGGAGGTGAACCATGGTGTTTGGACGTGAACCTGCAGTGTTTGTAGGTGAACCCGAGGTGTTCGGAGGTGAATCTGCAGTGTTTGGAGGTGAACTGCAGTGTTTGTTTGGAAGTGAACCTGTGGTGTTTGGAGGTGAACCTGCAGAGTTTGGAGGTGAACCTGCAGTGTTTGGAGGTGAACCACAGTGTTTGGAGGTGAACCTGCAGTGTTTGGAAGTGAACCTTCAGTGTTTGGAGGTGAACCTGCAGTGTTTGGAGATGAACCGCAGTGTTTGGAGATTAACCGCAGTGTTTGGAGGTGAACTGCAGTGTTTGGAGGTGAACCTGCAGTGTTTGGAGGTGAACCTGCAGTGTTTGGAGGTGAATCGTAGTGTCTGGAGGTGAACCTGCAGTGTTTGGAGGTGAACCGCAGTGTTTGGAGGTGAACCTGCAGTGTTTGGAGGGGAACCGCAGTGTTTGGAGGGGAACCGCAGTGTCTGGAGGTGAACCGCAGTGTCTGGAGGTGAACCTGCAGTGTCTGGAGGTGAACCTGCAGTGTCTGGAGGTGAACCGCAGTGTCTGGAGGTGAACCTGCAGTGTCTGGAGGTGAACCTGCAGTGTTTGGAGGGGAACCGCAGTGTTTGGAGGGGAACCTCCAGTGTTTGGAGGGGAACCTGCAGTGTTTGGAGGTGAATCGCAATGTTTGGAAGTGCTTCGGTGGAAACAGTGGCCATGTGACCAGGGTCTTGGCGGTGGCATTTACAAGCAGAGTTTAGAGGAGAGTTTCTGAGTGATCACAGACATCAAAGAGGCCCTTGTGTGTGGATTGTCTATAAAGACTTGAGAATGAGACACCTGGGGAGGGATGCCGTATGGGGAAAAAGAATTGGGAAGAAAGGACCTGAGGATTGAGTCTGGGAGTGGCACTATCTAGTGTTTGTGGATGGGGGAGACAGGGAGGGGCTCAGGGAGGAGAATGAGAGCATCCCAGGTTCCAGGCACCCCCAGGGAGTGGAGTCCTTGGAAGGGAAGGGACAGCTGTGGCCCGCTGCTGAGGGGTGAGGATTGGATTTGACCATGTGCTGATCTCAACAGGAGCTGTTTTGTTGCGGGGATCACAGCAGGGGAGTGACAAGGACAAGACCCGCACCTCTGGGCTTCTTGCTTTGCTTCCTGCCCTGGAGTGGCCTGTTTATCTTGGAGTTCTGATGTGTCCTTTGGGAATCATGGCACACAGTGTAGGTGAGCTCAGAATGTGCTGGTGGGTGGCCTTTCTCCCCCAGTGAGACAGAGGATAATGGCTTCATAGCACATCCCCAGAAGCCTCACAGTAGCTTCCCGAGGGCTTCACTTCCAGAAATGCTGTGCTTTCCTCCAGCTGCTTAGGCTAAACCCTTGAAGTCTTTCTTAGCTCTTGCCTCTCGCCTCATGTCCACCCAGGAGTAGAACCTGCCGGCTCTACCACCGTCAAGTGCCCAGTGCTGTCCACTGCCGGCCACTCCCTTAGTCCCTGTCACCCACCCCCTTACACAAGCCACCTCCCACATCATGGCCAGGGCTCCCTTCTGTCTCCCCTCCCACCCTGCCCTGGGGAGTCTCTACTCCCCCTCCACCTGCTATGAGCAGCCATCTGCTAGAAACGGGAGTCCAGTCTGCTTCCTGCTGTGCCCAGCCCCCTCCGCTGCTGTCATCTCCTTCAGAGTGATAACCTAAGCTCTCACTGCTTTTACACTGAGAAGGTGGCTGCAATTGATTCTGCAGCAATTTCTAGGACAGCAGAGCTCCGCCTTAGCCAGGATAGGAGCTCCTGACTGCCTGGGCATGAACCACACGATGCAGCACCTGGTATAGGCAGGTGAGGGAGTACAGCCTCGGGCCACAGTGCCAAGGTGCCAGGCACCACCCTGTAGGTCTCGGAGTTCACACTGGAACTCCAAGATGAACAGGCCACTCCAGGGCACAGAGCACAGCAAGAAACCTGGAGACTGAGGATCTCTTCCTCATCAGTCCCCTGCTGTGATCCCACCATCAAAACAACTCCTGTCAAGATCAGCATGTGGTTAAATCCAATCCTCACTCCTCAGCTGTATGCCACAACTGTCCCTTCCCTCCTGGGAATTCCACACAGTGGGGGCACCTCACCTCTGGATGCTCTCATTCTCCTCCCTGGGACCCTCCCAACCTCCCCTACCCCTAAACACTGGACGGTGTCCACTCCCAGACTCAGGCCTCAGGCCACTACCCTCTTTGCTTCCATGTGGCATAGGGGGTCTGCAGGGCCTCCCCAGGCCTGGCTACTGCCTCCTCCCTGCTCCACCCCAGCCACTGCCTTCCTCACACAGCCATGTGCTGCCTGCCCGACGGCAGCCTCAAGGTCTCTGTTTCTAGAAGGTTCTTCCTCCAGATATCTGCATGCATCACTCTCCCACTTCTTTGGGTCTCTTCTCAAAAGGGCTTCTCTGATCAAAAGGTCTTCGGGGACCACATCAAGGCCTCCCAGCAGCTCCTGCCTTCACTTGTCTTTCCCACGGATACAACATGAATTCCATGGGGACAGGGATCTTGCTCATTTGTGCATCTTTCCCCGGCATCCAGAAGAGGGTCTGGCATAACAATGAGACAGGCAACTTCTGTGGTACAAATGCAAACATACTGGTTAATTTGGGGGATGATCCTCACTCAGTAATTGCCAGAATCTAGGTACTTTGCTGTCCAACGATACTTCCGGTAGCAACTGGAAGAAAAACTGTTGTGATCATAATACTCTTTTCCACACTTGGACTAGAGTTGACATTTAATAATGATCAGATCCATCACATGAATACTCAGCCATTGTTTTCAGGTATTCCCTAAGTACTGACTGACAGCCGCTGGGCCTGAGGATGGGTTAGGGGCTGGGACGTACCGTGGGGAATGGAGCCCGGCACTATACCTACCTGCCTCGGCCTCCAGGCTAGTGGGCAGAGGGATGCTTTGCAAAATTCACAAAAACATGCTTATAATTACACATTCAGGTGAGTGCTCTGCAGAAGCAGCACAGGCCTCTGAAGGAATGAATGAATGTGGAATCCTTTCTAAAGAAGCTATGTTCAATCTGAGCCCTAAAGGGGCCTCGGCACCATGACCAAAGCCGTGCGTGCTCACTGGGCTGTACCAGTGCTGCATCCTGTGTTTCATTCCTGGGCCGTCAGGAGCTCTACCCTGGCTAAGGCAGAGCTCTGCCCTCCTGGGAGTTGCTACAGCATCAAATGCAGCCACCTTCTTGGTGTAAAAATAGCATCTCCCTCTGCTTACCGAGTTAGGTTGCTCAGCAACCTGTTTTTTTCCCTTTTCCTTTTGAATCTCCCCATACACTGATTTTCATTGGCCCTTCAGAGATCCATTGCGGAGGGCTGATTGATCAGGGAAACCTGATGGATCCTGCTGCCAGGAGCCAAGGAGGCCTCAAGGCTACTCCAGAGGCTGAGGTAGGAGAATAGCTTGAACTCAGAGGCGGAGGTCACTGGGAGCTGAGACTGCCCCATTGCACTACAGCCTTGGTGACAGAGAGAGACTCTGTCTCAAAAAAAAAGAAGATATCACACCTGTGGGCACACAGTGTCTCTCTCTCTCTCTCTCTCTCTCTCTCTCTCTCTCTCTCTCTCTGTCTCTCTGTCTCCAACCTCTATGTGTACATACACCTAGTTATAAAAGAGAGATTGTAGGTGAGCACCTTTCTTCCAAACTCCTTGAATATTGGTTATAATTGGTTGATAACAGAGAAAGGGTTACAGGACAAATCAAAGACAAAGTTTAGTTCTCCCCTCTCAGGCTCCAGCTCGAGGCCAAATTTAATAATCGATCTATAAAGGAGAACTGCAGCTTCACATCTATCCAATACACTCTGGATACATAGTTACTGGCTGCCACTGTGACAACTACACAGCAAAATGTACCATGTTCCCTGAACTCACTGGACTGTTGATAACAGCCCCTGAGGGAAACCAGGAGCAAATTTGTGTTTTAACATCAGACCTGGGCATTCTCTTAATGAGCTCAAGGCCCAGCTGTAGGTCACGGTCATGTGCACAGCCAATAACAGGAGAGGGAGAGCCCAGACTGCACAGGACAGAGCACAGAGCACCGTTGACAGCAGCAGGTTCTGTCTAGGCCTCCACGTGGACTCAGCCACCAAATTCTGCACCAACAGGCTCTGATGATTCCACAGTGAAGCATTCACCCACTTGGAAGCCCCTAGTCTATCAGGACCCGGCCCTGTTTCTGTGGCGTCTCCAGCTCCTGGCTGGATGCCCAGCAGGAACTCAGGGCTCCCTCAGTGCTAGCTGAACACATGAACCTCCATGCCATGTCACAAAAAAAAAAAAAGCTCCTCTCCTGTTATGCCCAGGTCCATACCAGCTATGTCCTCAATTCACTTTCTAGAGTTATTCACCTAAAGTATTACCAATGACCATTCTCTCCTCTGTTTTAAAACAGCCGGTGGCTCGTGTGGCACAGAGAATAAAGCCCAGGTCCTCCTCAGGGCTGTGGGTCTCAGGTGGCCTCCTTCACTTCCCCCGCCTCTCACCTGGCTGCGTAGCCTTGTTAGGAAATGCCCTGCACTCCCTCAGCACCATGCTGACTTGCACAGTGAGTCTCGATTTGGCTCTCGTCCCTCACTGGACATCCTCTTTGACACTCTCAGCTCTTCCTTTAGGACTCAATTTGGAAATCCCCTCTCCCAGGAAGCCTCCGGGCTGCCTGTCTCCTCCCAGGGCACCCTGCACAGGCCTTGGTACTTATTAGAGTGCATTAAGGGAAACCTTTTTGTTGCTATTCTCTGCCACATGGTGTGATTCTTCAGAGGGGAATTGTTTTTCTCATTTTCTTTGTCCCCATGACTAAGTCCAGCCCTGTCACATAAAATTATCCAGCAGACATTAGCTCATCTGATATGTATGGTTCAGGTCAGAGTATCCAGAGATACTTATTCATTTTGTCGTCAAAGTTCCTTTTCAAGCAGTCCCAGTCCATTAACTATTGATCACCTTTGTTCTTACTTCATTTGTGTGAGCTGTAAGAAACAGTGATCAATAACTATTTCCAAATTGAATTAAAAACAAAGGTGAATTTTGTATATGTGTATACAATCTATACGTAGGACCACTGATCACATATGCAGATCACATTTCTGCCTTACAAGCTCATGGTCTTCTGGGAATCTTTGTTCAGACAAGCCCACCTCATAATGACAACACATCCACTCCTCTGGCCACAGCTCTTGTTTCTCAGAGATCTACAAACACATGCCATGATTTGAACCTGTGCTTCATTGGCCGGATGATATATGTGATGCTAAAATGAGCAAGCAGTAAGCCAGCTGCTGAGCAGTGAGTGTTCTCCTTTGATTTGTGTTTTTGGATTCAAGGTCAAATGATCAGCTGTTTTTTATCCCAATTGGTGGATTGCTTTTGGCATCACATGCATAGATGGCGCACCCTGAAATACGTTCTCTCTTTCCTCTGGCTTGGTATGGTGTGAGCTCCCAATGCTCCCTCACAAAACTGGCTCTCTTCAGCATTCCTTATTTCAAAGGATGGTTATCTGTGGCAGGACTGGCTCTCTGACCACTGGCATTTATGAGCCTGTCTACAGAAGGAAGTTCTAGGAAGTGCCTACCCACCAGCGATAGTATTTTTCCTCACCATCCTTTTCATTCCAGGTGTGGCCCACAGGCTGTTCTTGCCAGCGGAATGCCAGTGGAGGTATCAGCATTGTTTCTGGGCCAAGACTGAAGGGCATATGTGTCTTCTCCACACTGATCATCCTTCCACAGTCTGGACACAGATAACGGTGAGTCCCTGGAGAAGGCAAGGCTGCAGAAGAAAGGGGCCTGGGTCCATGAGGGAAAGCTACCCAGACCAGGGTCCTGAGGGAAAGCTGCCCAGACATAACATTTTATACTGTTATGTGAACCAGAAATAATTTCTGTTGTGTTTGAGCCATGAATATGTGGCCTATTTGTTACAGCAGTCAGCATTACTGTTACTGACACTACTAAATTGAGCAAGATAGAAACACAGAAGTCACTCCTGACACTTTTTTCCTCATCTCCTACATTTAACTCTTTGTCAAGTCCTGTTGCTTTACCTCCTAAGTAAAATGGAGGTATAATAAAGGAGAGTAATAGGATGTTGGTAAGTTAGGTGGGGTTGAGATTTTACAGAATTTTGCAAGGAGTTCGAATTTTATTCCTCTGCATTGGGAGCTCACTGGAGAATATTACTTAATGGTGTTTCATATGGTTTTGGTTTTTAAAAAATTTTCTCTGCCTGCTCTGACTACACTGTAGCGGAACATGGAAGGAGGCTCATTTGGTTAGAAGCTGAGCTAGGTTAGTACTAGTGAAGATGGAGGAAGGTAGATGAATTTAGGATTTGTTTTGGAAGTAAAGTTGACAGAACTTCTTTAGGGTTTGAGTGTGATGGGTACAGGCAAGTGAGAAATCAATAATGACAGAGTTTTGGTTGAAGTTTGGTGCCACATATTGAGACTGGGAGGCAGAAAATTCAATTAGAGGAAGGCAAATAAGACTTCTCTTTGGACATGTTTAGTTTGAGGCTTCAATAAGACATCCACATGCACAGGACCAGGAAACTCTTGTATAATAGACTGCTACTCATTGGAAGTTGGAAGAACAAAAGTTGGAGGTAACATTTGGGGAATCGTTTTCATAAAGATGGTGATTAAAATCATTACTTTGGATGAGATCACCTGGGGAGAAAGTATAGATATAAACAAAGGCTGAGTACTCCAACATTGAGCAACAGAGAAGATGGAGAATGGCCAGGAGGAAACAGGAGGATGAGAAGTCCCAGGAGCCAAGGGAAGAGGGTGCTTTAGGGCGCAAGCAGTCATCTGTGCAAAAAGAAGAGGGTGTCAAGGAGAGGGCAGATAATTGGTCCCTGGATTTAGCAAGAAGGAGGCCACTGGGGACCATAACAAGGATGGCTTCATTGGAGTGGAGAGATGGAAGCCTGGTTGCAATGGGCCAAGGAGAGAATCTCTGCAGAGGAAATGGGGATGGAAACACCGGTCACAAGGGGAGCAGAGAAAGGGCAGCAACTGGAGAGAATTACAGGATGTAGGAGGGTTGTTACACCAAAGATGAAAGACAGGAGAGAATTTTTAATGCTGAAGGGAATGGCCAAGTATAAAGGGAATAATTGGTGGTACAGTAAAGAGGAAGGTAATTTGAAGACAAACTTCTTTGAGAAAAGAGAGGGGACAGAATCTGAGGCACCAGGGGAGGGGCTGGCCTGAGCTGGGACGAGGCCACTGCATCTGCCTTACGGGAAGGGAGATGCGGAGACCTCCAGGGTCTCAATGGGCCTTCTCTGCGAAAGAGACAAGGAAGTCTCTATGGTTGATCCTATTTTTGCAGTAAACAATGAAGAGAGGTCATTAGCCAAGAGTAAAAAGAAACAAGAATCAACCCATACATGAAAGTAATACCTAATTTCCTAGACTATAAATATAATCACTAACTTTAATTTTTCAAAATAAAGTCTTGCTCAATATTTTTTCTCTATTTATGATAGAATTTTTCCCCTAATTTGGGTCAAATACTTCTAAGGAGACTTTCCTAGGCACCAGGTTTCTTTGGAGGGCAAGGATCTCCTATGCTTTAGATTATTAAACAAACAAATATAAACATAAGAAAAGCAGTATTCCTTTTATATTTTACATTTCTCTAAGTTAGAATGTCTCAATTTCCATCAATTTCGCTTACTGTTTTTGTTTTCACTTTTTACTACATTTGTGCATATCCGTGGAATCTTACCCAGAAAGATTCAAACCCAGTATGAGTCACGTTCAACTCTCCTCTTTTTCAGCAGCAGAAAATTAGTCACTTTCAACGACTTTTACTGAATCATGTCTACCAAAAGTAATTTGCCTACTAATTAATGGATTTGAGTTTTCTTTGTTATTTTAGCTCTTATGTCACATTTGCCTAAATTATCATTTTTAGATATTTCATGTCTGTCATGATTTAGTCATTATGAGCTCTTGTGTAATAGACTATGTTACTTACTCTGTACAAGGAGACATCACGCCACTCTCCAGTCTCCAGATGACTGTAGATGTAGATGTTTGTGAAGAATTGTTAGGCAGAACCAAAGCCATTTGACCACATAAAGTGATTTCTTCAGTTTTACAAAAGTAATGATATTTTCATACCAAAACCTTACTGATTTCAACCAATTCAGAAAATTTACTTCAAATATTGGAGATAAAATTTTATAATATCATAAATAAATAAAAAATTTTTATACTTATGTCTACAAAGTCTTTGTAGAGGCTGCTTGAATTAGTAGACATGATTAAATTGTTATTCCTAGTCTAAGTTTACATACATGCAATTAAAAACAATTCAACCCTTAAAAATCTGTCTTTTGCATATATTATTTAATAATCATTAAGAATCATGTCTATATTAATTTCACTAATGAGCACTTTTTATTAATTGTTGATAACATGGTCATATTTGTAGAGTCTAGAACACATACATATATACATATATGCATTTAAAGATTAAAAATGCATATGTTTATATATATTAGTCATTTACATAGTAATTTTAAAAATTCTTTTCTTTTTCTGTAATTTTCTGCAGTAAGCAAATGATACTTTATGAATTGAAAAAAAAAGCCTCAAAGAGTGAGAGTGATTATTAAACACTTGTGAGTGCTAAATGGTTCATAAAAGCCAAATATTAACAGTTTTTGGCCTGGAGCTGGAAAGACTGCATGCAACCAATGACAGCACATGGAGTTTTTCAAACGTCAGGGTTTTCAAAACAAACCGGTAATAACCTTACTTAGTACTAGACACAGATCTAGTAATGAAAGTAATAGTATAGGTCCTTGTAATTCAGAAAAGGTGTGTTATTTTATAAAACAATTTTTCTCCTTTCTTTATTCCTGTTTACCTTCCCTTTTTCTCCTTCCCTCCCTTCCTTCCTTCATCCTTCCTTCCTCCCTCTTTCTCTCCCTCCTTTCCTCCCTTCAAAAAATGAAAGATCCTTTCCTCCTTGCCTCCTTCCTTCCTCCCTCCTTTCCTCCCTCCCTCCTTCTTTCCCTCCTTCCTTCCTTCTTCTCCTTCCTTCCTTCCTCCCCCACATGAGACTGGTGGCAAAGCCAGTCATCTTGGAACAGTGGACTTTTGCAGAAGAGCTTAAAGTCATGTAAGACAATTTTTTGTCATAAAGTACTTTGGCCAGTACTGCCCCAAGGGCGCGGTGGAAAGGAGGAAACTCTCCCTTAGGCTTTGCCAGCATAAAATCATTTCACACTTTTCCCAGCCTTCTATGAACTCACATCCTGAGATCCCTTCTCCATTCTCTACCACTCGCCTTCTGCAGGGACCTGTCCTAGGACCCACGGTGCCGGAGCCACTTGAATGACAGGGGTTATGCTCTTGGCCTTCAAGGTCACATAGAGCAATGTTTTTCAAACTCTAGGTCTCAAATAGTCAGCCTTGAAATTAACTTGGTGGGTCCCAAGCTGGACTTTTTATAATGAAATGATAGATAATGGCTTCAGAAAGTCAGATCAGGACAAAACAAAGTGAAAGAATGGAAAGAACAGGAAGGTGAGGTGGAGGGAACATCTGAGAAGGGGTCCTCCGGCAGGTGCCAGAGAATGGATGCACACATGGGGAGGACAAGGAACCCATGGAACAGAGAAAGCCTGGGATACGAGAGGTGCCTAGGAAAGAGAACACTTATGCTGCATAAAGGCCAGATCCTTTTCCTTAGGATCAGGAGCCCTAAGACGCACGGAGCGAGCTGAGTCCCTGTGCTGCCCAGACCTCAGTGCCATCGTGGCGCCTGGGATCCAGCAAGTAGGAGGAACAAAGCAGCCCGCAGCAAGGGCAGACGCCTCAGACCAGTGCCGGGCCTCCCCGCAGAGGTGGGGAAAGGACCGGGGAACCGCCCAGAGCAGCACGGGTGGGGGGCTGAGGCTATGCCCTGGTGCCCAGGGCAGCAGGCGTCGGGGGCTGAGGCTGTGTCCGGAGCAGCACCGGTTGAGGGGCTGAGGCCATGGCCAGAACAGCAGGCGTGGGGGGCTGAGGCCGTGCCCAGAGCAGCAGGGATGAGGCCTGAGGCTATGCCTGGGCATCTCTGGCTCTGCAAAATAGTTTATTTAGAAGCAGAGAGAAAATGATAGTTAGCTCTGTAGAGAGAACAGGCTTCAGTCATTGCTACTTAAACCAACAAAAGAACGAACACAAAACTACACCTCAAGCCTTAGGACAACATTGGAAACCCAGAGCAGAGGGTGGACTCTCCACAGGTGTCGTGCCGGAGTGATGTCAGAAACAGGAATATGTTTCCAAAAACCCAGCAAACGCTTGGGAAGAGGAGGAGCAAGAACACTTTGAAAAGTAAGCTTAAGTTTTGCAGCTCCTGAATAACCTTCACAGAAATTATTCGGAGGAAGCAGAGGGGATGGAAATGAGGCCACGGGAAGGAGTGGGGCTGTGTCCCTGAGGGCAGAGAGCCAGGGAGGCCGCCATGCAAGGCGCCTCACATCCGGGAGGGCCAGGG